>JAOVYU010000002.1:12359107-12378244 GCA_025674565.1 Synodontis membranacea
TGTGTGTGTGTGTGTGTGTGTGTGTGTGTGTGTCTGTGTGTGTGTCTGAATGCTTTGATGGCTTGGTGTCTCATTAATGGTGTTTTGCCGCTTCACATAGTCTCCAGATCCGCCACCACCCTGACCGCAACTGAGTGGTTACTGAATGAACAAATGAATGACATTGAAAATGAATAAAATAAAACAGTTGTTGAAGAAAAGCGAAGTGGATTAATTGCTGCATATGTGGTTTCTTTCAGAGCCCACTATAATCACTGTGTGGCTGACCTATCTGTTCCTGTGCTCATATTAGCTGTATTGGCCCTGCTGCATGCTTTATGTAACAGGTAAGTCTCAGCAGACAAATCTGTATGTGAACTGAACATAGAAATAGCTGTTTTCATTAAACTTCCATCAAAAGTTGTTGTGGATTTGCAACTGATGGAGATGAATGGCTTAATTGACAAGTTAGGTGTTCTGCTTTTTAAGAACGCATCATCATTGCAACCAACGGAGAATTTGATGTTGCAGGAAAACATGGCCGTATAATGATTATCTGTTTTCACCCCCAGGAGATACCGTGCTTTCGTGTGCCTGATTGCTGTTATGGTGAGTGTCTATTCTGTGTTCTTTGCCTGGAGAGCCAACCTGGATATTGAGAATCCCCTGCTGCTTGGAGTCGTGAGTGTCAAGTGTGTCTGTAACAAACAGATGATTAGTTTCAGTTATGCATGGACTGGAGGTACCAGTGATATTAGCACCTCATGAAGGATTCACACACTGACGATGCAGTTAATTTATTTTTACTTTTGTCTGCTCAGCAAGAAGGTTTCTAATGTTGAACGAAGGCCGTCTCGTGTATGTGCGTGTGTGTGTGTGTGTTTCTGTGGGCAGGTGGAGCGGTTCTGGCTACAGGCTGACGCTGGTGTGTGTGTTCTGGCTGGTGTGGGGCTGAACTGGACGATTTGTTTATTGGAGAGATGGCTGGGGCTGAGATCTGTGTGGAATGTGGGAGCCTGGCTCATTACTGCAGGACTTCTCTCCCATATGATTCACTTAAACCGAAGGTGAACATGCATGTGTGATTGTGTGTGCTTGTAGGCCTGAGAATGAACTCACGAAACAATCCACATGCACATAATTCACTGATTACTGCCAATAGTTCAGGATCGAATGGGGAATCGGGAGCTATGAGGTGGCATAGTTATCATAATTTTTCACTCCAAAAATATATCTTTCTTTAAACTCTTTCCTATAAGAAGCTTTTAAGTAACAGCAGATCACATAAGGAACAAACTTAAGAATATATTATTCAACCTTGTTAGACATTACAATGAGAACTTCAGTGTTGCTATTCTGTCTCGGTGAAGCTTCTAATATTATCAGAAAGGGTGTTGGTAACTTTGAAAACAGTGTCAATTAAAAAACCTACTGTTCAATTTAAATAAATCTACACAGATATGTTAGCAGTATTTTTATATGCTATATATGAAGTACCTGAGATGATGCCTTAGGAGTAAAGGTTTGCACAATGTTTTAAATGAACTGCTTCCAGGATTTTTTTCAAGCTAAATTTGGTGTTATATTCATGACTTTCCCTTCAACTGTGTTTCCTGGGGTCGTAGGTTTTCACTGTGCTTCGGACATGGTAGTCACTCACCTAATTATTCGTCACGTACATGCTTCGTCAAACATCAAAAGCTGCCGACATCATAACATTCCTTCTCTTTGCTGTGCTGGCCATGCTAGTCATGCAGATTAAAGTGCCGGCACTCTGTGGTTGATTAGGCGTAGTGGCCACAGCAGTCGAATAGATTACAGCCATGTGGTTCGGTGCCTCGCACTGTGCCACTTTGATCAGCCGGCTTGGAAGGATGTACTTGTTGGCGCTCATCACACCTGTCAGAGGCTGATTACAGAGGCAAGGCGCTAGGCTGCATCATCGGAGAAAGTTTAACATCATTCATTCATTCTCATGCTGGCTCTGTGTGGGAGAGGAGCTGACAGCAGACCAGCTGGAGGTGTGATAGTGTCACGAATCTCCTGTACTCTTCAATGCCTACAGAGTTATCTGTACTGTGTACCTCATTTTTGTAATCATGAATAAATTCTCATACCTTCAGCTTTCTAAGTTAGTGGTTGCTCTTGAGCATCCTACTTTGTTTAACTGGCACTTGTACTGTACAGTGCAGCTTGAAGTTCTGCCTGCTTCCTGAGTACTTTCAAGTGTTGAATAGTGTGTATAAAATATGTGTGCTTCCAGAGACTTTGATCAGAATAGGAACGATGTTGTGGAGAGATTCGCCCGTGAGCTCATTTTCTCGTTCCCAGAGAACTCTTTGGTGTTGACCAGGGGTGATCTTCCTGGTAACACACTCCGCTACCTGCACTACTGCCAGGGCCTGCGGCCAGATCTCAGCCTCGTTGACCAAGAGGTTTTACAGCAAAGCACATTTTTCTGTACTACTGTACAATTTAGTTCTATAACCTTAATGCTGTTTAATGCTATTATGAATATTTGCTTCTCATGCCACATTATAATCAGATGATGACCTATAGCTGGTATGTGCCTAAGCTGCAACAGCATCTTCCTGGAGTGAAGTTCCCTGGGCGAGTTTGGGATCCAGTTAATGCTGAGCAGAAGAATAGCTTTAAAATCGAACAGTTTATCTGGTACAATATACAGTGAGTTTAACACACACACACACACACACACACACACACACACTTCATCATTTTGCAGTGATGTTCCCCAGAATCACTTTAGCTACTCATTATTGCCTTTGGCTAAATAATGTTTCAGTTCAAATACATCAGTTACATAACCCTTGCAGATTACGATACTTCTGACTGATTTCATTATGTCATACTGAATAGCAGAAAGAACAGAAGGACAGGAAGGCAAATGAAGAGTTGGGTTCTTTATCCCCTCCCTCCAGCAGACGGCAGCATTTCCTTGCCAGAGGCCTGGAGCCTGGGACTTTAGGCACTGTAGGCTCTACCCTGGGGACTTGAGTGCTTTGCAGAGGAAAAATGACAAAATGCATGACTGTTGTCTAAACAGAATCTATGCCTAGTACTAGACTAGTGGAGAATTTTAGCTGATGATGTAAATTGTCCAGGCCCTGCTATAATCTGTTTCCAGAAGATCAGCTCTACGCATAGGATGCTGTTATTCAGTTAGTTGGGAGTACAGGTATGCAGCAGGACTGGGATCACAAATGACCCAAAAAATATGTTGCAGGAGTGTCATTTTTTTTACTCTTATGCAGAGGAGAGAGGGCTGTCAAATATGAAGCTTGCAAGGCAAGAAAAGAAAACTCATATTAGCATGGGAGATTACAGGACACTGCGCAGAATTTTGCAACTGCTTTTTCCTGATCAGGGTCACTGTGGTTTAAATCAGTTATTTTTTATATTTTGGGTAGGAGAACCATATTGCTGTCATGTACAAACAAAAATAGCAGTGGGATTGGGAAAGAGGGTCTGTAACAAAAGGCGGTATAATTAAAAAAAACATGTACATTACATTATCATTACATTACATTACATTATGGTATATTAAATTAATCAGAAACCTGTTATAATAATATCATTTGCTTTGTCAATGGAAGTTAGAAGTTTTTGTGGGCTCACCAACCCAATAAATTGTGGAGAACCAGAATAACAGAATCTTTACCTTGAACTCATGTGCCTCTCGTATCTTACTCATTGTGTATGTGTGTCTCTGTGTGGTTGTATGCAGCCGGCCTGTATTTGTGTGCATTGGCTTGTCGGAAGGAGATCCAAGTTGGGAGAAGTCCTTCTCTCAGTGGCCGTGGGGGGTCTGTGAGCAGCTGATGCCCCTTACCAGCCGAATGCACCCTGTGGAGTGGGTACAGCGCACACAGAACCTGTATAACTGGAGTGAGCCTCATAACAGGTACAATGTGTACTCCCATTTTCACATGGTGCACCTGCTGTATATTATAATTTAACCAGCTAATAATTTATCTAGACATTTTTATGTACCAGCTCAAGCGGTACCATTTATATATGATATGTATTTTCTGTTATCAGATGCATTTCTATGTTTCTAAATGTTTTCTAAAAGTGACGCCTGTTAAACTGAGCTCTGTAGCGCACAATACAGCACTGAGCGCCATGATTTTTTCCTACTGCATCTCACTTCGTTCTCCACTGCTGCTGAAGTCCACTTAACCACTGCACTGGGGTCCTGCTGGGAAGGCAGCCATCGTCTCCAGCTTCAAAGTCGTTATTAGTCTGCTGACCCCACCCTAATGACTTTCTAAACTGCAGCGTGCCGATACGTGTGTATAAAGTGAAATTAGTTCTAGTCCTCGGCGCCGAGGCTCTTCGTGCCTGCCTGGTATTCAGCGAGCTAATCGGGGTTGAATGGTGTGACATTACTCTCCTCTCGGCAGCTACAAGCGTGTCTGTCCCTGCCTGGCAGCCAAATATTAGCTGGGAAGTCACATGCTAAAATATTCCTTTGAAGGAGAGGCCGCATGGTTATGCGTGATGAAATGGAACGGAAGAAGTGCCGAAATATGTGGGTCATTTAGCACATGGGAGTGCTTTTAAAGATTGCAGGCACTGAATATCAGCTGTCACATGTTTTTTGCGAGGATCTTCTGGATTGCTCATTTCTGCCACCAGGAACTTGGACATAAGAGCCTGATTACATGCTCAATTCTTTTTCTAATATATTCATTCTCTAAACATACAAGATTTGATACTACGTTAAAATAATATGAAGGAATTACAGTTGTCTTTGGTCAGTTGTCTTATTCATTTTCCATATTAGGGTCAAATTTCTAGCTATGATTTGAAGAGAATACTGTATAGATACTTCTGGGTAGTAAAAAAAATAAAACAACAAAAACAAAAACTGGACTTGCACAGCACAACATTGTTTTTTTTTTGTGTGGTCTTCCATTGTAGCTTTCCTCCTGGCTCATGGGAGCAAGTGGCCAATGAGGAAATGTGGCAGGCCAGGTAATGCCTAACCTCTATCACTTCTTTTATTGTCCAGCAAGCCACAGACATTAAATTTCACTTGATCTTAGTGTGTCCCATGTTCACAGAATTAGAATTTAATTTCTAGAGGAACCTGACATCCATATCTGTGGTTGATTTTATAGGATGAAAATGCCGTTCTTTCTCTTTGACCTTGCCGAGAGGATGGAGGGAACGGGGCAAATTCACCTCTATGAGCTCTCTTTCAATGTGAGTGTAACACAGTGGATCTGCTGGTTTTAGCCAGTGTAGCTGATAACATCCTACTTTTATTTTAAATTGCTTAATTAATAAGTCCTAAGCTTATTCAGCGATGTACATTTCTTATTACGTGCCTAAATGCATTCTAGTTACTCAAGTACTTTCAAACAGTGACTCTCCAAGGCTGTTATGTGTTATTTGCTCATTTGTTGATGAAATACTGAATGGTTTCCATTTATGGCAGGTTTTTGTTTTAAATCAGGAAGTGTAAAAGGAACCCATTATGTCAATAAGGCTTAAGATCCTCTGGAATTGTCCAATTAATTATATTTAAAAATAAATAAATAAATAAATAAATAAATAAATAAATAACACGAGAGACTGCATTGCTTATTGTCTATTACTGATCTATATGTAACAGTCACATAACATGTAAAAAATTGCCTGGCCAGCTAATTGTGCTTTTCTGCCATTTTTGAATATAATAGCATCTCTGAATCTTGGTTTACTTTGCAATCTAAACTCTACTAATTATAGATTTTTTTCCCTAGATTATCAGTTTACTCTTTTTTATGTTTACAGTTATATTGTCAAATTGTGGATGCCCAAATGGACTATCCTGCTAACTGGGATAAGAATCTGGCTTTGGCTGCTGAGCGCTTGCTCCGTTTAGGAGGAGGAAGTCATGGGCTTGAGTCTCTTCTGAGCCACAGTATTCATCACTTCAGCCGGTACATTGAGAGAGAACCCACAGACCCTCAGAGCGGTGCCATCAGTTCTGCCATCACACACCTCAGCAAAGAAAGGGACAGACTCAGATACTCACACAGAAAAACACAACATGGACCACTATGAAACATATAGACCACTGTGAAACTTCAGAAAACGTGAACATGCTTTGACCATATAAAGTTGTACTGTTGGAGGGAAGAAAGGAATTCCCAGGTGAAAGTCAGGTGAAACAAGCAGAGGGAATGAAAGATTAAACCAGGTAATTTCAGTGAGAGTCATACAGGCCAGTGGTGCAGCTTGATATATCAGTGCTGCTTTGTTTTGGTACTGCTGTAGTGCTTAATAGATAAACTGAGCTACCTGCTTTTATTTGGAAATGTGAAGATACCATCAGTTAGGTATAAGTATGTCCGCTTTTTATATCTATTTGCTTTGTAAACACACAGTTCAACACAAATTGCTGTCATAACTTGTGAAACGTTGGACACATTTTTCTAATACAGAACTGTTGTCATTGACGTCTGAGATGCTGGGAGGTGTGTTTTGTGAGATGAAATAGTTAGAGGTAAAACATTTTGAAAAATAATGCTTGTGTTCACTTTGAAATCACTCAGAATGTGTGTTATTTTTGTACCAAAATAAATTGATATTATACCAGTGTTTATTTTATTAATGAACTCTTTCTATCTCTCTCTTTCACTTTCGCTCTTCCTCTTACTCACTCATATTTATCCTTTTCCCTCCTGCTGTCCTGTGTCTCTGGCTCCCACATTAGGAGCACAGCAGTCGGGGATTGAGATTGGAAGGCAGCACAATTTGGGAGCAGTCAAAAGAGATTAAGAAGGGCCCACTAATCTGGGGACAACCTCTTGAAATGTCCCATCATTTTCTCTTTTCTCTCTATCAGTCTCCACTGCACAGTGCACTTTAAACTCCTTTAAAAGCCACATGCCAATGGATTTGATGAGTCTGTTTATTTTATATTCAGAAATCTTGTTAAGGCAATGGTTCGGGCTTGTAATCCCTGATGGTGTAATCTGAGCATACAGTATGTGATACAGCCTTCCTGCAACCTACATGTACACACACTTTCTACCTGAATGATAAATACCTGAATTTTATCTTGCCAGTCTACCAGAGTGGTGCTTCTTCTCTCTTCTCTATTTTAAAAATAGTTCCACATAATTTTGGCTTATTATTTGTCTTCCTAACTTTTGTTTCTTTGCATCTCTCTCTCTCTCTCTCTCTCTCTCTCTCTCTCTCTCTCTCTCTCTCTTTTTCCTGCTCATCATTTTTCATTGTTGCTGTATTTCTCCCTCTCTCATCTCAGGGATTGTGGGAACCCATGGAATCGCCGTGACCGCGGATGCAGGCAGGGCGCCACGGCAACACTGGAATGTGGGCCGCCTGAGCAGATAAGAGTGGAGAGCGCAGCCAGCAGGAGGTGGTGGGGATGAAGAGAGAAAGTAGGAGACAGGGAAAGAAGAGAGTGCAAGGCTGAAGTCAAGAGCATGATGGGATCAGAGTAAACAATCTGGTCAGTAGGGGTATGGACAGAGCAACATTACTCAAAAACACAACAAGGACAAAGAGCCAAAAGAACACGGACAGAATGTGGCAATAATGTGCAAGCAAGAGCTATAAAAAAGCGAGAGAGAGAGAGAGAGAGAGCGAGAGAGAGAGAGAGTTGCAGTGGAACAGGCACATTACACAGTGGCAATGGGAAGCCAGCCTTACTGCTCTTTGCATTTCATTTACATCCCTGGCTGTATCAACCAATCGGATTGGGAGCACAGCCTGGGGCTTAGGAGGAGAATAAAAAGACAAAATGCCTTAGCTGTACTCATCCTCCCTGATAATACCCCTTCTGTTTTTCCTTTTTTCCCCCGCACCCGGAGAGGAGTTGATACTGTCCGAAATGCCAGAGAAGAAGCGACACCTCCGCTTGCTGTGCCTTGCTGATAGACTGCGCCAGCGGCGTGTTAAAAAGAGGGCTTTAGCTGCAGGGCCTATCTCCTCTCCTTCCACTGACTTGGGGGAATGGGAAAGAGGGAGGGAGGGAGGGAGGGAGAGAGCAAAGAGGAAGAACAGAGACTGTACAGAGCTAGCCACTGTTATGGAGTTGGGATGAAACTTCGGCCACTAGTGTAGGTGTGTGTATGTGGGTTTGTACTTCTTTCCACTAAGGAATTGATGGAGAGGGCACTGACTGAAAATTAAAAGGCAATGTGATACCTATATAAAATTCCTGAATCTGAATCCATCACCAAGGACTGCTTTCATTTCATCACGGTTGAAAAAGTAATGCAAAAAAATCTTCTAACACCTTACACTCAACACTGACACAGTTAATACAGTATAGTGTCTCTGATACAGTATTGCGTTTCATTTTTGTAATCTCCTTTAAGAAATATTGCTTGAGAGAAAATCATAACCAAACAATATATATATTTGATAAATGCTTGAAAATTATAGTGATAAAAAAAGAACGGTTCTTGTCAATTGACTCAGACTTTTAAACCCTTACTGTATAAGATCCCGGATCTGTTAATCCCCTGTTATGATAAAAAAGAAATCAATAATAACCAAGATTAAGATCAAAACCTATTACACACTCTTGTGCTCATAGCCCATATGAAGGTGAACCCCTTGTTTTCATGACACCCCATCATCCAACTACTTATCTTCACCCACTGCTTTCTTTAATAAAACTTAAACTTACTTACTATGGTTTACAAAGGAGCAAAGAATTGGAACTCAAATTTCTGTGATGGTTCTTTAATGTTTTTTTTTTAAGGTTCTTTAAACTTTAGTTAATTCCTGGCCCAGGACTTGCGTAGTAACACTGGCCAGATTGGAGTGGGTGGCTGTAGGCTGGAGAAGGGAGGAGGTTTCTGGGTGGTTAGGCACATGGGAATATTAGTCCCGAGTCTTTGGGAATACTTTAGAGCGAGGCCTCACCACAGCACTGCAGGACACAGGAAGAAATGTGGCTGAATAACTGGCATACAATGGCCAAAGGGGGCTTGGACAATGGGCTTCCTCCTTTTGATCAATTATATACAGGTTTGAGTACGTACGTATGTGTGTATGCCTGTGACCCAGTGCACTTTAAGGATGTTTTAAGCGAATGAAAGTGAATGAAAAATGTGACTGTTTTGAGGTGCAAAATTTGAAACAGATTAGTGCACCATGTCTTACTGTGATAATACCACCGTGACATTTATTGGAATATCAAACCTAACTGAAGACATTTTGAGTAAACAAATGAGACCCCTTTAGGAGAAATGATTTTGTCTCTTGAAGAGACAGAGTGCCCTCATTATGTGATCTCTGTAAAGGGCTTTTTAATTAATTGAGGGTAAACTCATACATTAGACACCTTTATGAATGCCTTCGGCTCTCAGCAGAGGTGCCTTATAGATGAGAGTGCACTGTTGGTGGGTATGAGATGATATCACAGCTTTCATGCAATGAATTACTCTAAGTGTGTGTGTGTGTGTGAGAGAGAGAGTGTGCGTGTATATAGGCCTAGAGCAGTTTTTCCAATTAAACGGGCTCCTCTCTCTCACCCCTCAGGTTCTAATTTTGTGCCACATTAAGGGAGTGTGGTGCCATTGAGGACACAGAGTCACATTTTCATAATTTGCTGCCTCAGTGTGCATCGGTCCTGCAGGAGCTGTGGCCGTGTCTGAATGCCACCCTGGGGAGGAACAGCAGCCTGCCTTCCACTAGGGAAAGAGAAAGAGACTGTAAACAAGAGAGAAAAAGAGAACCAGAATGAGTACAAACTCTTGACTCTCAAAACGGTAATGGTGCAATTTTGGTACTAACTTGTACCCCTGCAATTTTATGGTGACCAAATCTAGAAAACCTCTTATTGTTGAAATTTATTGACTGTACATAGCCCACAAATGTTGTTTAAAAAATTGTTTAGCCCAACTTCCAAGAGTACATTGTGCATTAGAAAATCTTCAGCCTGAGCAGTACACAGTGCTCATATGCCCCACTCCAACCCAGCTGTAGTGAGGCAAATGATAAATGCGTCAGTGATAAGGATTAACAAGGTTGATTTACTTTGCATAGTTTCAGTAGTTATGATTCATAATAATGGCAGACATTGAAACAGGAATTGCTTCGTTGACAGTTTTTTTTTTTTTTTTTTTTTTTTTTTTACCGTTTCTTGTGGAAAATATTTGTGAAAGGCTTAAAGGGATGAATCACATTTTGAAAAGTTTACATTTCCAGCCTGACAGACAGGAGCTAATCGTGCCGTTGGGGGAACGTTTAGAGAATGTGTCATAATGGCCGACACCAGCTAATCTAAAAAGCTCCCCATTTACAAATGGAAATCCCAGGATCCAATTGGGCTAATGAAGAGAGTTGAGCAGGATAATAAGATGTGCTGTAATGCTGTGTAACAGGCCTGTAATGCTGTGTTGGTGGTGGAGCCTGTGTTGTGAGTTGGGTATGACAGACTGAAGAGACTTCCAGAAGCCTGGAGGCCTGGCCGATGTGCTCTGCACTTCTCTGAGCTGAGAGCTGCCTGGTTACTGCTGCTGGCCTGCTTACTGCTATGACTCTTGATATGAAAATAACACCTTACAGCTAACATCACAAAGTCTGAGTGCACTACCGGGAAATGATAATTATTGCAAATTATTTTTTGGAACTTGCACTTAATATACTGTACTGTATACACACTTTGCTTCATAATTGTAATTGGTATGAATCAGATACAGTACTTTAGTCACATGGTAATATGTGTGGTCCCAACAGTGGGTGTAAATAGTTGTCCCTAAATAACACTTGACATTTTATTTAATTAATTTTTTATAAGAACACTGGTTTTAAAATTAATCAGTATATGCTGAAGCCTCCTCTACAGTATAGAAGAAGCAGCCAACCTTTTCCTGGGATCTCTGAAACAGTCAGAAACATTTGAACAGGGATCTTGGTGTAGTTCTCCATGCAGAATATTTCAATCACCTATATTCTTAGGTCTTTAAAGAGTTTCACATGTTCTGCCCACATCCTTGTGAGTTGTCTGTTTTCTTCCCACTGTGAGAAATCATGCTGGTAGGTAGATTGACAACTCTAAAACGCAGATAGGTGCAAATTAGAGAGTTAATGTGCACGGTGCATTAAGCTTTTGTATCATCATACATTTTCACTTGATTTAGTGATGTGAGTTCTTGAATGGAAACTGAACAAAAACAATGTACAGATGTTGGATTGCATATCATGTCTCCTCTCCCTGTGGCCTCTTTCTGTACATACTCGAGTGTGCTCTCTCTCTCTCTCTCTCTCTCTCTCTCTCTCTCTCTCTCTCTCTCTCTCTCTCTCTCTCTCTCTCCTTTTTCACCTGCACCCATCTTTCTTTTGGAACCAGCCTTCCCCCTCTCACAGAGCGCTGCTCCTGCAGATGTGCACAAACAAGAGGAGATTAAAGCAAAACGAATCTAAACACACAAACGGAATTAGACTAACGGGTGCTGGTAGCCTGCACACTGTGATAAACACACTGACTCTGCGTTTGTATGCGTGTGCGAGAGAGTTTGCATGAGTATGTGTTTGTGTGTGTGCTTTCCAGTGTCTAGGGGATTAACAGTGGTAAGGTGTGTATGTCAGGGTGATTGCTTTTGGGTACTGCGAGGTGTTTGTATACTGTGTTGTTTTTATTGTAATTATGTTTCCTCTTAATTTCTGCCTGACATCTGTCTGAACCTGGGTATAACGTATATGTGGAACCCATACACAAATATGCCCTGTCATTTTCAACTTTCTCTTCATGCTGGTGTTTTCGTGGATATTTCTATTCTGTTATTTTTCTGTGTTTCCTTGTATATATTCCATGCACAAGTTTCATATTCCAAAGTGTTTCTGAATGTGTAACTTCAACTTCATCATGTACCTCTCTGGTTTAACATTTTTGCATGATTCTTAATGTTGGGTTATTTTTATTTGATGTTATGCAGAATATTTATTCTTCATTAATTTTTAGTAACCACGTGAGCACTTCAGTAATCCACTGGTCAGGGTTGTGGATCCAAAGTCTATCCCAGGAACACTGGGCATGAGGCAGAAATGCCATTCACGGGGCCCTGTGAACACCACATTTGCACACACATTCACACCTAGGGTCAATTTAGGCTATGTCCCTACTAATGCATTTTAGTTTTTATAACTTTTGGTACACTTACGCCTGGCACCCATACTACTCAGGAATTTTTGAGCCCCTGAAACATAGCATTTTGAAAATGCTGCTCTCCCTGTTTTAATTTGAAAACATTTTAGTGTGGATGAGGGAATACAGGCTTATTGAAATGATGAGGCAGATACCCATGTTGCCTTCCTGATTTGATCTTATTAGTTAAAATGTATTCTTCCCTGATTCTCCATGCTCCTTTCATTTGACTGTTTTCTGGAAGAAAACAAACAAATGGCATCAGCCTTGACTTCCAGTGGTGAATTGCATATGGATAAGAAATTACAAGCGTTGCTAACCTTGTTGCAACCAACATTGGAGTACCCAGTCTGCTTCCTGTTTATACATAGCACATGCATACCCAGTGTAAATGAATGGTCTTGTACTATGTATTTTCAGGCATTCTAGTTTGTACATAGATTGTTACAGAGCGAAAATGCTCATCTGGACATAGAACTTTTCCGTTTTAAAATGCCATTTTAAAATTAGAACGTATTAATGTGGACATAGCCTCAGTATAGCCTATTAGCCTGTTTTTGGGGGGAAGAAGGAACCCAGAAAACCCAGAGGAATCAAATGCCCAAATGCCTTTATAATTTCTCCCCATTGTCTGTATCAAGACCAGTTTAAAACAGGATATTGTGGTAAATGCTTCTTAAAGTGAACACAAAATCAGGTAAAGTAGTAATTAGTAATGCACCAACCTAATGCTGAGTGTCACCATGCAGGATGATAGTGGCCTGAAGATTTGAATTGAATGTAGTATTGCTTGGACTCGATACAGTTCCTCATTGGATCAATGGACAGTTTATTTCTTGAATGTGTGTGGTGTCCACTGACATGGGACAGATGTTATACATAAACATTGGTGAATAGCCTCATTACTGGTTAGTACCACAGCTCTGGCATATAGCATAAGGAGTAAATAAGTTAGTTTGAAGATGCCCAGACTAATTCACTATCTAACCATTTATAAATACCTAGAGCTTTGATAAGGCATCAAATTTTTGAAATTGAAAAGTAACTATAATAGTTTTGAAATTGGTGGTATTTTCCACCACTATAGCAAAAAAAAAAAAAAAAAAAAAAAAATTGCTATACTTCATTTCCCACATATGTCAACAGTTGTGTACTAAACATCATGAAGATCTATTTTTGTTTTTGTGAGTAAAAACCGGTAATAAAAATAAAAAAATACAGTAATCACGACTGCTCAGCACTGATTTACACTTGGCCACCAATTTCATTTGAACCTGTTTAGAGATGCTTGACATGCTCGGCTGTTATCACTAGCAACAGCAAGGGAACTCCGTTTTGAACTCTTCAAAGTGGTTCACTTGCTAGTCAGCAGACTGAGGTGTGTGTGATGGTGAGAGTGTGTAAACGGAGACTAATGGTCTGTTTTGATCACCTGTCTGTGTCTGATTTCAGAGCTGCTGGCTGCCTTTCCATCAAGTCCATCAGTGTGTGTGAGTGAGTGAGTGAATGAGGTCCAGTACACTGGGGTTCTTTTACAGCTTGTAATATTGCCATCAAAAATAACAATCAATTATTGGAAATTAACCAACTTCAGGGTGGAAAGAGTAAATACACGTTGTGCCTTGCCACATCAAATGACCTCTGTCTTGATTATTTTCCTATAATAGCACTCCTCGCTGTGTTTCTTTTCCCTCTTGTACCACAAAGATTTACCAACAGTTACACGTTTTTATTTGCTAATGAATGTTAAATGTAATGCTTTTTAACTGTTTAAAGTTATATTTAATGTTGTGGAACAGCACTCTTCCCACAACATTAAGTGAAACTATGAACAGTTAAGCTCTGTTTATCCTTTGTGTTGTAGCAGCTATAATCAGAGGTTCTCTCTGTCCCAAAGACCATCCTGTAGTGAAAAACCTACTAACATTTAGTGCTGACTCCTGAGATTCCTTACAGAAGGTTTTACCTTATAGACGCTTATATGTATTTATTTGTTAAATCACAGCACATTAAAAATTCTTTTCATTATTAGGCTAAGATTATGGGAAGTATCCAGGATATATGTCCCTGTGCATGATTACATATAGAAATGAGCGTGTTTAATAGAAAACCTTTCATTTGCCTTGTGTATAGCCAGCACTGTTGTCAGAGATGCTGACCAGTTAGATTTTGACAACAGCATTGTGGTATGAGACATCTTTTGTTTGTTGAAAATGCTCTGTTAACAGTGTAATGAATGGTCGTGCTAGTGGAGGAGCAGAAGGTGCCTTCTCAATTTCACCTGTTGGCACAGTTTTTCTGACACTCTAGAAAATCTCTTCCCAGCACCAGTAATCTGATTAAACTAGAGATGTATACAAGCAAAAGATTACATACTATAAACATCTTCGACCCAGTGCCCTTTAAAACAAGCATTCCATTCACAATTATTCCGTTCTGTCCATAACTTAACTATTGTCCCTCTTTCATCTCTGCTATGCCTTCATTAGTAGAGGGGGTGGTTTTAGGTGCAACCTGTGCAGAGAAAGTATTAAATGCACTGTTCAACACCAGTGCCATATGTGTTCAACTGGTATTAGTTAGGCTTTGGAGTTCAACTGACTATGGGGGTTTAAACATGGATTTAAACAGGAGAATAAAAAGTGAGGAAAGAGAGAGAGAGAGAACCTCTCCGTTGTTCTTGAAAAGCTGTGTTTATCCAGGATTAGAGACACCAACATGTTAATAATTGTTTCTCAGAGAACTGCGAAGAAGCACTTCCCCTGTAATCCCCTAATCAGACATTACACCTCTGAGCATGCCCGCTACAGTAGCACACAAACTGCGCATGCTCACTCATGCACACAGGAACACACTCACCACCCAGGCCACAGAAGTCTGGAAGGTCCCAGTTGTAGTAAAAACACTAATAAGGTATTCTTAGTGCACTCAACACTGACAAAAAAAGTGAAGAAATTTTGGTACACTTCCAAGCACTAGGTACTAGAAAAAAAATCTCAGTAGAAACATGACAAATTTCCAGAACAACTTCAGTAAGCAGTTTTAATAAATCCCATGCAATAAAGTGAATGAGCTACTCTCACAGCCCTCATTATGAAGAGGTCAGTAAATCTCTGTTTTTCCAGGCTGACCAGTGGTGCTGAGGGCCAACAGCCAGAGGTGTGTGTGTGTATGAACATTGCAAGCTGGGAGAATGACAGGGTGGTGGCCTCTCCCTGCATGCCGGCCGATGTGCCTCCTGTGGGGTGGGGGTGGATGGCTACCCTTTTCAGTTAGAATTTTTTGATGTGGTTTTGCTACTTACTTTCAAGACTCAGTAATTGATGTTCTAGTGTTCTGAAGACTTTTGAATGTACTAGAGTTTAAAATCCTAACGTTTAACAAAAAGAAATGTTTCAAAACTGCAAATGTGTTGTTTTTTTTTTACATTTATTTTATTTTATTATTATTATTATTACTTTTTTATTTTTTATTTTTTTATTTTTTTATTTTTTTAGCAACTATCCATATAAAATATAGAACAAAACTATAATGACTTTTTGCTGAAATACACATATTGGAAACCCACCAAACAAAATGTAATATCCATACACTCAGATCTCATTATCTCATTGTCTTCATTATCATAAGTTGCAATTGAATTATACAAGTTCCACAAGATAAATCACTTCATTCAAAAGCATTCATCACTCCTCACTATGTATATTGGACTCTTTCATTCTCTCATTCCATCTCTTTTTTCTCTCCTGATTTTTTGCATGTTACCATATAGCTGGACTTTGTGCAACACAAAAATTTATGCAATGAAAAGCTGCTTTTTTTTTTTTTTTGCAGATTAATTCAAAAAGGAAAACTTTCATATATGCCATATTCATTAAAAATAAAGTGAAAAAATTCAATCCTTTTTCTGTGCTAATTATGATGCTTATTGCTTATAACTCATGAAGATTAAAAAAAACCCAGTATCTCAAATTATTAGAATATTTCAAAGATCAATCATAAAGGATTTACAATACAGAAATGTCCTATATCTGAAAAGTATGTTCATTTATGCAGTTGATACTTGGTTGGGGCTCATTAATCACAAATTACTGCATCAATGCCTCAGCTTGTGGCACTGCTGAGGTGTTACTGAAGCCCAGTTATAACAGTGTTCAGCTCTAGGACCTTGATTTCCAATGCAATATTTACTTTCATTTGAAAATAGGACTTTGGACCAATGAGCAACAGTACATTTGGTTTCTTCTTAGCCCAGGCAAGACACTTGCGATGTCTCTGGTTCAGGAGTGGCTTCATATTAGGGATGTGACAGTTGTTGCCCTGTTCCTGAAGACTGCTGCTGGTGTGCTTTTTCCTACCACACTTTTCTCTTCCAGTCAACTTTCCATTAATGTGCTTCTATACAGCACTCTGTAAACAGCCAGCCTTTTCAGCAATGACCTTCTGTGGCTTAATTGTGGCTGCGTGTGCTGAACTAGGCCGAGAGATACACGGTATGTACACTGATTGAATAGTAATTTACTCATACTTGTAAGGAAATCTTCTAATAATTGAGACCCCTGAAGATGAGCTGTGGTATCTGGTGCCAAGTTGTTAGCAGCAGATCCCTTAAATCCATGGATCAGACTTGTTTGTCCAGCACATCCCACAGATGCTCATTTGGATTGAGATCGGGAGAATTTGGAGGCCAAGTCAACAAGTCAAACTCATTGCTGTGAACCATTTTTGCTTTGTGGCAGGGGACATTATAATGCTGAAAGAGGCCACAGCCATCAGGAAATATTGTTTCCATGAAGTACATGGTCTGCAACAATGCTTAGGTAGGTGGTAGGTGTCAAAGTAGCATCCACATGGATGGCAGGACCCAAGGTTTCCCAACAAAACATTGCCCAAAGCATCACACTGCCTCCGTTGGCCTACCTTCTTCCCACAGTGCATCCTGATACCATGTGTTCCCCAGGTAAGTGATGCACATACCTGGCCATCCATGTGATGTAAAAGAAATATGATTCATCAGACCAGACCACCTTCTTCCATTGCTTTGTGGTCCAGTTCTGATGCCCATTGTTGGCGCTTTCGGCAGTGGACAGTGGTCAGCATGGGCACCCTGACTGCTCTGCGGCTATGCAGCCCCATACAGTGACCCTTGGCCTTGTGTGGCCGTGTGTGTGTGTGTGTGTGTATGAAGGTGTTGTATAAGTTATCTTTATTTGTTAAATGCATAATATCTGTTTTAGGTAGTTTAGCAATCATGTATGGAGCTCAGCAAGATTCATATTCATCATTGCCTTCTATTCTTATTTCTATAGTCGAAATACTCAACAGAAGCAAGTAACAAAATTTGCAAAGTTTATGCAATGCTGCAATCACCATTTCTGTGGTCAAAAGCTGGTTCTCTGTTTTGAAAAGGTGAATTTGAGCTAAATGATAAGCCAAGTGGCAGACTGGAAACAGATGACAAAGAGCTGCAGAAACTGTTGGATGAAGATGCAACATAATCGACTCGAAACCTGGAAAGATATATGAATATTGATCATTCTACTGTTTTAAGGCATCGGAAGGCAATGGAGAAGAGTCCCAATTTACAGAGAAAAGCATCCAATGTAATAGGGAGAAACTCTATCATGCAGTAAGACAATGACCCACTGCCAGCACAACAAAGGACTCCTTCAGGGAAACAAATGGAAGATTTTAGACTGGCCATGTCAATCACCAGACCTTGACCCAATTGAGCATGTATTTCCCAACCTGAAGAGGAGACTGAAGGGAGAAACTTGCTAAAAAAAAAAAAAGAAAGAACCTGTGTTACAAGCATGGAAAAACATCAGAAAAAAAGAATGCAACAGTTCAGTGATGTCAGTGAAAACCATGCTTCCCTGACTGGGATGATCATCAGCTCCTTTGAATTTCACTCAACATCCAGAGTGACCTTCAAAAAAAAAAAATGCAAAATGGCAGCTGGGGTTAAATGCAAGGCAAGGACATCTCAAAACAAGTTCCTCCATGCAGGGCTGAAGTTATTGAATGACAGCATACACAGTGCTCTCAGTGAAGCAGTTTTTACTGTACATAGAAACACATCACAATTGACCACCATCCCTGTTCACCTGATCTAGCACTATGCGACTTTTTTCTGTTCCCTAAAATCAAGTTGTGCATTCAAGGAAACTTGCTTTGTGTCTGTTCCAGAAGTGAAGAAAAGAAAATAACGCAGCTTCTGATACAACTACAGGAAGAAGACCTACTGCACTGCTTTGATCAGTGGAAGAAAAGAATGCAGCTGTGTGGAGTTGCAGAAAGAATTTCATTGAAAGGGAAGGTAATTGAAATGTAAGTTTCCTTCATTAAATTTTAATTACATCATCAGTCTCGTTATTTAATAGCCACACGTTGTACATACATTTTTATCTACACACTTTAGTTTCTAAAATACTTTCTTGCTATTACCTAAGGAACTAAGGCATGCATATCATATTCTGTAGTTTTTTTGAACAAGACTAAAGGTTAACAGAAGCTTGTGCAAGACATTCAGATTTAACATTAAATTTTCTCTAGTAGGACAAACCTCATTAAACATTAGACAAAACAGTTACATCTAGCAAGTGTTTGCTCTTATTTCACTTTTACTATTCCAAACACGTATTTTGCTTGTTAAGATGCCACTCGTGTGTCATTCTCATAACAGTAACTCAACCCAAGTGGTCCATTGTTTATTTCCTCACACCTGCTGCTTTCTAATTGTTTTTCTTATATACATTCTTTTTTTTTTACTGCCATTGTTAATGATGAGTGTTGATTGTTTGACTTTGCCCCTCCCTTGCTCCCTTTCTAAGTGTGTATGGGATAAAGAGTGAGCATAGGAGACACAGAGGGATTAACCTGGCAGAATTTAATTAGTGGAGCTGTTGTCTCTGCCCATGACCACCCAATTCCCAGTCCATCTCTGCCTGCCTTCTGATGGACAGGCGCCGTGGAAGGAATGTGCAGGAGTGTGTGTGTGTGTGTGTGTGTGTGTGTGT
>JAOVYU010000002.1:12403341-12418021 GCA_025674565.1 Synodontis membranacea
ATATTCTCTAGGTCAAATTTTGTTCAATAAATTACAATTATTGAGAGTAGAGTAATTTATAGTCTATGTGCAAGCTGCATTTGGTCCCTGTCATTCATGTGCAGCATTTATTAGTAACTACAGCAGCCTAATTGCTTGTCTGTTATTTGCACAGAAGCCAAGAGACAAACAAATGCATTCAATTAAAACACACTTCCACACTTCATGTCAGCAGGGTGAGGAGGTAAAGTACACACAAGTCATCCAGTGTTACCACTACTACTACTACTACTACTACTACTACTGCTTCTAGTAATAATAATGTATAACATTCTGTCTCATAACTGCTCATTGTTGCTGCAGTGTGTGTGTGTGTGTGTGTGTGTGTGTGTGTGTTCGAACCTGCCCTGCAGTGTGGAGCTCACCCTTCTCCCCAAGTTCAAAGGCACAGGAGCTCAGAGGGCTGGATTTGTTCAAGCATATTTGGTAAACCCCTGGATTTGAATTGTTGTGTGCAAGGCCAGAAGATTGTGTTTAAGAAATTTTACAATGTAAAATTTTGTGTGAAATCCCCATAATAAATTCACCAAGTGTGCACAAGAAATGGCTATTCGTGTTTGTAGTCCTGTTTCTTTTTTTATTTAACCTTAGAGGTATAGGTGTATGGATAAAGTATATGTGACTTTTTAAAAGTACAAACAAAAGCATGTAAAAATAGAGTAAATATCATTACACGAAATAATGATTATAAAGTTTCAAAATTGTTTCTTCATCCCTTTTCAAGGTTCATTCTGTTGACTATTGACCAGCAGAGCCATGAATGTCCTACTCCAGCATTCTTATTCTTATTCCCCCATGCTTCAAATGAATACTATAAATCTTATTTATGTAATCTTAAGATTTATATTCAGAAAGGTGTTTATATTATCATTGCTCATAACTCTATTGGTACACTCAAAAATAATCTTAGAATAGGGAAAAATATGCTGTGAAACCTGAATTCATAAAAATGAAAATGTATGTAGGCTATTTAAATACTGCTCATAGATGTAGCCTATTAACATAATCTGTTTTCATCTATTAACACAAACCCACATTTTGAACTCTCTCTCTCTCTCTCTCTCTCTCTCTCTCTCTCTCTCTCTCTCTCTCTCTCTCACACACACATGCAGACACACACACACACACTAGCCACACCATCATTCTTTAATTATGTGATATAATTAACCCTCCATCTAGTTTGAAAAGCATGCGAGCTGAGGACGAGCCCCCATGTGGGTTGAGCATTCCTTGTTTGTGCCCAGTCCAAACCCCACGTTGTTTTGAGTGACACTCTGGCACTCTCACTCAAAGACCCTCGATTAGTCTCCAAAATATACCCCCTTTCACAACTACATAGTGCCTGTTTACATGTGAGCACACACACACACAAGCAAACACACCCGTCCCACATACATTAAAACCACACCCCTATCTCTTTACTCTCATATATACACACAGACACATCTGCACTGATTCCGCCAGTTTCTCCCAACTATTTACTATCTCTTTCAGTGTGGTGGATGTTGTCTGTCAGGACTTGTGACAGTTGGATGTTTCCATTATGTTCCCACCGTGTTCGTGCCATGTTCACAATGTTCCCAGCCTACAGTCGAGCACTTTCCCAGCCTCAGTCTGCCAGCCGTTCTTAGCAGTTGGGAATCTCTGAGGGCTTGTCCGTCAACTGGAACCCTCCCCTCCAATTAGGACTGTAAACACAAGGCAATCTGTGCTGCGTGTGTGTGTGTGTTTGTGTGTGTGTGCGTTTGTGTGTGTGTTTGTAAGGAGGCGTCAAACTGGCTCCTGAAGCTTGGTGAGCTGTCCAGCTATGATAAAAACGACACCCAGGTTCTCATCAGTGTGATCTCTCCATCTCTTTCTCTCCTCTGGAGGGGAATGGGCCAAGATAAGCAGACAGTGTGGAGTCTACACAAACACACAAACACACACATAAACATAGAGTATTGTTTGCCAACAGGGAGTCAGAGATTGTAAAGTATTTACAGGTTATTGACAGAGGAGTGATGTGAATGTTTAAACTAGTAATCTTATTTACCTTAGTTAATTCTGTGCAATTTCAGTGTCTTTTACTTTAATAAAATATTATTTTTATAAATTGACTTAAGCTGCAATCTATAGTCCAACATACAAATAAATGATTTTACTGATAAAAAAGAACTTCTCAACGTCAACTCGAAGATGACATACATTTCTTTATGCAAGTGGCTGCTCTAATTGCAATACATAAAAATGAAATACTATAAAAATGAACTTGCTTTTATACATTTATACCACAGTGAAAAGTACACATTTCTTTGTAGATAAAGAAGTATAATTATTTAAGCAAAATCATATATTTGGTGATATATGCATTTATGATCAAATGTGATCAAATGTGTAGTGATTTGAGTGTCCTAGCTGTAATACATTCTTATAACAGTTTGTCCTCTTTGGAAAATGTTTATATTTTATATTTTTATAATTCACTCCTTTTTATATACTGTGACCAGATCAGATCATCACTTTGCTATTCTCCCGGTTACCCAGAGAAGCCAAGCACAACAGAAAGGAATGTTGAAACTGATGGAGTTGCAGACTGGGATGGGGCTGTGTGTGTGTGTGTGTGTGTGTGTATGTGTGTGTGTGTGTGTGTGTGTATGTGTGTATGTGTGTGTGTTGGGGTGGGAAGACTGAGGATCCTGAGTGTCCAGCGCCTCACGGCTGGCGATAGGGATGCAGGAATTTGAGTGGACCCACTGCCAGGAAAATGTCAGGCGGAAAACGAGGAAAAGATGGGGGAGTTACTGTATGTTAATAGCTGGTGCTGAAAGTGTAAGATATATGGTTCAGGACCTGACAGTAGTTGTATTGACTGAGTAGATAAATCCTTCAATACTTCACTTGTATTTAACCTGAGTAAAATTTGCAAATTGGCACAAAGACATTTTAATATATATTGTAATAATCTCTCCATTTCTGTTTGTGTTTGGTCATTTTAAGATCTGTATTTACTGTACAAGGACATACATTACATTCTTGCTATGCTATTCAATTATTCAAATAATTCATGGTGTCAAATGATGAAATTGATAGATGTGGTCCTAGAATACAACCGGGATATGTGCAAAATTTTTCTTAGATAAAAAGATATATTTTTAAATATCTGTGGCTCATTCTTAGTTCAAGGACTAGAATGCTTGCTATGGACAAACACTGTATTTGTCATGCTTTTGAGAACGTGTAAAATGCTGATTAAATCCTGAATAAATTTTATGCAATGTTCAAATAACTCATTATGTAGCTCAGTGCACACTAGTATGTTAACATGTACATTGTTTGCTATGAAAGGACATAAATGTGAAACTGCTGAGATTAGAAGCGTGGCTCAGTCACGTTGGGGGCATTATGGTTCTAGCTGTAGAGCTTATGGGGCCCAGTTCAATAAAGCAGCAGCATAATGGGCTGCACCACAGTGGAGCCCATCGAGTCATGGTGCAACATCATGCTCCGCAGCAGGGGAAGACATCGGGCAGATGGGTCCAGTGTAGCGCTACAACTCCCTCCCCTCTATACTCTATTTTTCACTCTGTGTCTCTCCCTCCCACTCTTGATCTCTCACGCCACAGTGGGTTTGATCAGAGTCTAAATCTGATGAATTGGGCAAAAAGGGTGACAGTGCATAGGAGAAGATGAGCAAGGTGCAACATAGGGTGACAATATGGATGGTGTATAACATGCATGATTGATAGCAGACAAGGAATGTGTTAATAATAAATGAAAGAATGTATAGCAAAAATGAGAATGTGAGTCAAAGAGAGAGAGAGAGAGAGAGAGAGAGAGAGAGAGAGAGGGTGAGTTAGGACAAATGTGGGATTGAAAGTGAGAGGCCAGGCATATTCCTTTGAAATGCCCACTCAGGGGTAAAAGCCTAGAGGGACAGGCTGGACAGACAGGCAGTCACCACTCTGGGCGCGAATCCAGCAACCCTCCGTCATTCCCACCAGATCCCCCCTCCTCAGAAAGGCCAGACTGGTTGTGTCCACTCCTCTCCCCATCATTCAGTCAGCCCCCAATGGACCAACTGGAGCCTTGTAAAGTCTGCTTGCCAACCAATGGCTCAGACCCAAACGGCAGGAAAAAAGCTTTCCCTAATCGATCTGCCCCACAACAACCTCTGCAGTGTGAGTAAGTGATTACTTTGGGATGTCACATTTCATTAAATATATACTATGTGACAGATTTGGTTGTCACTATGACATAATCAACATGGTACCTACCCGTGCATCAGAGAATTTGTATAACACGAAATTTTTGCTTTCAGACGGTTTCCCCCCTTTTTTGCTATCGCACTTTATTTCGGTTTGGATTTATGTTCATTCTTTACATAGGTGTATAAACTGCAAATTGAACTGTTTCTTCTGTTGCGTCAACTGCATTTTGCCTCAACTGATCCACCATTTCCTAATCTTCTACTCCTGTGCTGTGTATTCGCTCCAACCTCCAGGGTCTTGACTAGCATTCCATATCCCCATAGCAACAGTAGCAGGCCCTCATGATTCGGCATTATGTGAGCGGGAGTTTTGCCAGTGCCTAAGAGTTTGGGTGGAAATATCATAGGAGGTCACATGAGGCGCATATGAGGGCCTCTGTTCACTGAAGTAACATAAAAGGCAATGAACAATTACATTTACTGCCATCAAGTGGTGACAAACATTTCATTTCACCATCAGGTTCTGCATTAGTGAGGTTAAAGATTGAACGGTCGAATGGGCAAATAAATTTGCATTTATGATGGGTTTACAAAGATTATTGAAAAGTTGTACACCTCATATGAGATCGGCTGGAATTATTCTATCAGACATAGTGTCCAGAAGAGGAGTTAAAAAAATATGACATTAACTAATATAGCTAACATTACAGAGTTCTTTCTCTCTCTGCTTTGACTAAGACAGCAGTTCTACTAACTGGGCTTTGTATACCTGATGATCTAGCATCTACTACAGTCCTGTTGTTCTTGTCATTGCCCGTAAACACCAATCTTGCAGTTGTTTGGTATTGAGGTGAGTGTCTGTGAACCATATGCTATATTTTCTTTACAGGATTTGGTCGTGTTGATTGTAAATGTATATGGCTATATGCTGTTATCACAGAATGAAGTTGCTGTACTATATCTCCAGTAATTAGATACAAGCTATTTCACTCCCTTTAGATAAGCATATCATATAACTGCATTGTCATCACATGGGCATCTCTTATTTCTGAATCTAAAACATGGCTATGTGATTATCTACTGCTAATGAGTAAATCTCTGATGTGTTTGGAAGGGCCTTCCTTGTTGAAAAAAAAATTGGTGATTTCTATTAACCATTAGTATACTTGTGGGATAATGGTTAAAAATGACTCAGAAATTAAGATTAGATACAGCAGAACTGTATTTAATGTTTAGTGAAAAAAATCTAGTCAAGTACATTTAGCATTTCTTTTATTCTTTAATATGCACATATTTTATTGTAATATTATTTATTTCATTTACAAATTTTCAGAGCTGTAATATATAAGGCACATGCCTGCACCTTGGCGTAACCTGTTTCCACACAAAAGGACAGATGAGTGTAAGTGAATGGTTCATATTGAGTGGAAGCTAAAGAAAAACAATAAAGAGGTGGAGAGTGTCATGTTTTTTACTGGCACATCGTTAACTTCCTGGGTCTGTTGGGAGAATCAGTGCTGATTTGGAGGCTTATAGCATGGGGCATTTGTTTGTGGGACTCCCTGGGTGGAGTGTGAGGGGGGTGGGAGACCCCATGCCTAGAGATGGACTTCCAAACCACAGTGAGTTGACGAGAGGGGAGGGAATAGAGGAGGAGAAGAGGGATTTAAACAAAAACACCCCCGGGACCTAGTGCTCCTGGGCACAGACATACACAAAGTCTTCTGCCAGAGTGAACCAGAGGTGCTGCCTGAAATATTTGGCCATAAATTGCATTCACTACTGCACACCTAGAATGAGTTTGTTAGGTGCAAGCTAATAATGATTTTCCACATATACAGATTTAAAAAAGGAGCTCTGAATGACTTTGTGTCCGCTAGAGAACAGCAAATTAAAATTCTATAAATTCACATTCTGTTGTTTAGCAACTCATCCATTCAGCTGTAAATTTTATGAGCTGAAGATGTCTGCAAATTGAATTACTTCAGTTCTACAGTAAAATGGTGAAAAAGCGTCAATGTCTAAATTGAACAACTCATTTCAAGGTTGTGGATATAGACATTGCACTTTTTTCGGATGTTCGAGCCACACAACCAACAGAACAAGCGCAACATGCCATCCTCCATTGTATATACCATATGCCCTACACTGCTGAGCTAGTAAATACTCTTACAAGCAGCGCATTTCAAACCAACCTCTCACCCCCTGTCTCTTTCTTGCCCACCCAACAGTGCACCACTATTTTCCTACCTCTTTATCCCTTTTAATTAGAAGGCAAATTCTGCAGGGCTGGAGAGACCTAATCCTTAGCTGCCCAACAATGCACAGAGTTTGCTTTGAACAGCCGACCTGCAGGCCTCTGTGTCCCAGCCCCCAGTCCTTAAAGCAGGTCTCTCCTTTTTGCTGCTCACATCTCTCCTGAAGTAACCCAGGAACACTGCTATTGCATGCATAGAATGACCAAGGTTGAAGGTGCAGAGCTGGACCCAGATTAGCTGAAAACATCAGATTAGGAAACAACAGATCAGAAGCTGAAGACACAACCCTTATTGTCTGACTGAAAAGTGGTCTGCACGCTAACATTCCTGGATACTTCATGAGTGTAATGAATGAGTGACCCATGTCCTTCTATGCCTTACCCTCATGGAACTGAAGTCATTGGATAATAAACGGAAGTATTTGCCAAACAGTTTAGGCTAGAATATGGCAGAGGAGAAGTTGAGACAGAGTGAGAGAGAGAGAGAGGCAGAGAGAGAAAAGGAGAAAGAGAATAGAAAGCAAGGGGTGAAAAAGAGAGCAGAGCATCGCAATATAGCAGTGACAGCTTGTTTCCACTAATTTACATATATATTAATGTTGCTCATTGTAAAGAAAGGATCTCATTAGTTTGTGTGATTTTCTCTCAAGATGCAGTTTGTGGATATTCATAAAACTCATCATTACATTCACACGAGAGGGTGTGTGTGTGTGTGTGTGTGTGTGTGTGTGTGTGTGTGTGTGAATGTGTGCCTTTTAACACTGATGTTTTGGGAAAACAAAGATAAGGTCTTATAAAATTTAACCCTAACAAGAAAATGATTTTCATTTTCCAGTCATTTTCATTGCTCCTCAAAATCAAAATGGCATCAAAAGTTGCCATTGTACAGTTTTTTCCACAAAGTATTTACATTATAATTTTAAACTTACTGTTATCACTTTGCCCCTGGTTTATTACACTGACCAAAAATGATTATTCCTAAAAGTATAAATGGACATCCTGTTCATTCTCACTAATAAAACTGTTGTCTCCTGAGTCCCAAGACCCTCTTAATTCCTGATGTCGTTATATACTGCTAGATGCCATCACATAAGGCCATGATAGAGTAAAATATCGCATAAATTATTTGGTAGTAATTTAAAAAACAAACATAATTTTCATTCTCATCTTTTGCTAACACCTTATATACTGTGTCATGAAGTTGTAAAGGCAGTTACAGCATTTTTTCGATCCTTACTCAGTCTTAGCACATACAGATATTATATTTTGTTAATATTTTTTTTGGACCATTGGCACAGGTGGTAACTTGACAACTGTGCAAAACCTTTAGAGTTGTTAAAAGTCATGGTTAGACTCCTGCCACAGTAAATGCTATAATTAAATCTGCTGATTCCTCTTTAAAAACCAAATATGTGCGTTGCAGAGACACAGGTGCAAATGCAAATGTTTTTGTTTTTATTGATTCTATGAATTATATAACGCTAACATTCAGTAGGCACAGTGTTGTTCATCATCTCCATTAACAGCTTTTTCCTGGCCAGAGTCAGGGTGAATCCGGAGCTTATTCCAGGATTCCTGCGACTGGGGTGGGAATACAATCTGTATTATAAGAAATGATCAATTCTGGAGCTGTGAGGCAATGCATATTGCACCATTGTTCATCCTAAAATAATTTAATTAGTTGTATTTAAGAAGAAGTTGGGTGGAAGAACCTGCTTGTACTGATGCATCTTGACATAAACAGTGAACATACCCAAATCCAGATTTTAAGAATTTCCCCATTTTTTTGGCATTGTGTTTGTGATATGATGGGATCTTGGCAGGCGGTAACACAAGCACACAAGCACACAGAAAAGTGCAGAAAAGGAACAGAAAAGTGCAGAAAAGGAACATTTTACTTAATGGTAGTTAATTAATGCTAGAGCCCTTACTTAAACATGTAATTTGGTCATGTGTGACCTGTGGGATGTGCTAGCAGAAATGTTGATCAATTTCAAAAGTTTTATCAGGTAAATATATTATTATTCTTGTACGATCTCATGATTGCAATAGTGGCTAAAGCCTACTGTGTCTTTGGCCCTGTCCAAATTAGCCTTAGATAGGAAAATACCTTTATTTAAATTCATGCCTAAATTATATACCAAATTATTATTATTATATATATTATATACCAAATTATAACATAAATGATTTCAAAAATTACTCACATTTATAATATATAAGGATTAATTGCTGTGCCACAGCATAACAACCCAAACATGCCATCACTCTTTGCTGCATCTATTCCAATTTATTCTTACATCTGACATCTAGACAAACTCTCAAGGAACACAGTTCATATTGACATTATAAGCAATCATTCAAAAGACACTGATTACACATGGTAACTTCGTTTAACTTCCAAATGAATCACAGCGAATGACTGCAGATAGAGGATCCTAGAGCAGGGATGTGTGGAATGGAAATGAAACGATCGTTTACACAACCTGTCTTAATTGTCTAGTCTAACTGTCACTCTGCTATATAGCGTCATGACCGGGACAGTGAAGGTTTGTACATGATTGGAGAACACTGGCTGTGATAAGAGAGAAATACTGCTTGAGTTATATATTAGAGGCACAGAAGTGTTTGTTTTCAGGAAACGTGTGTGGCAGTCATTTCTGCCCAAGGCTCTTAGTACATTATTGATTCTGTCCCTGTTTACCATCATGCTATTTTTTTCTACTTTCTACTTTTTTACTACTTTCATTCATGATTTATAATAATAATATTAAATTGTTATATGATACTGTTCTCATTTATTGTCCTCTCTGTCCTCTGTGTTCCTCTGCTTCCTTATACAAGTCTGAACTGTGTGTAATCTAGTCCCTTATCTAGATTTCCTGTTCCAGATTTTCCTCAGTCTAATGTTTTTAGTTTGCATCTGACCCTTGCTTGTTCTTCTGGTTTATAAGTAGGCTATGGATTATTTAGTTTTTGCCAGTCTGGATTTCACCCCTGTTCGGATTACTGGAATAAACCTACACTTTAGGGGAAAAAAGGGTCCTCCTGGGTTTCCTCCTGGGGAAGTTGGGTTTATATATATACAGCCACAAGTGTGTAACAACACATCCTGCACCTCCTAACCAAATAAAAACTGTATCACTGTGGCATTTTTTTTTTTGCTGTGGTCAGATTTAACTACAGGTGTTGGACACTCACTGCTAACTTAGTTACTGCCAGATTACATTGTTCATTAATTATTTATTCACTCTTGCAATGACAATTAATAATTGATCTGCTTCTGACTAGCAATGTTTGTGTTAAATCTTGCCATTACATGATACAATACTTTGATGAAATGCTAATATGTTCCTGATCATAAGGCTGAGTCTCGGGAGAGCATCCTGGTTATATAGGTGGTATTTCCCCAAGTACCTTGCAGATGGGGGGCCATCATGGAGGTCAGTGTGGGGGCCTCAAGGGGCTTGTGCGAATGATTGCTGTATTACGATGGCTCCCCTTGTACAGTTTTGTAGTCTAAATGTTTTGCTGACTTAATTGGCGTCCTCGAGGGAGGCCCGGCAGCTGGCTGCCTGATGGCATGGATGTTTAATTAGCAGGCAGGCACGGTGGGGCAGACAGCAGAGCTGCTGGAAGAGAACGAGGCAGCGAAGCAGTAAGGCAGTTACGGCACAGCGCAGTCCAAACTTCCTCTCCCATAACATGTGTGAAGTTATTTGTTTTGGAAAAGGCACATATTTGATTTCCCCCTTCTGGAGGCAGAACAGATGTGATGCAGTTCTGGAAAGTGAGAGAAAGTGTGTCTGTGCTGCAGCCAACAGGGCTGATTCCTGTTTCACACAATGAAAACAGTAGCCATAAATTATAGGTGGTTTCTGCAATCAGAAGTCCTTTTTAAAGCTTGCTAGCAGTTTTGTTTACATTTCAAAGTCATATAGGAAATAATATAAAAAAAGGAAGCTAACTGATTGTAAGAAAACCAGCTCATGAGTCATGTGTAAGTAATAACCAAATGCACTTTTTTACTCAATCAGTGTGCAGAATATAGGACATGTTTGATTAGAATAACTCAAATTAACCATTTAATATGCTTTAATATCATGATAGACAAGACTTTCCTCACTCCAGTGACTGGATTCATTGGGCACTAGGGGAAATGAGGGGTGCCAGGGTGGTTGTGTGTGGGGGTTTGATCACCCCTATCAACAGCATTATGACATTGCAAATTGGTCTACAAATACTTTTCTTTTCCCTAGACAATTAAGTGAAGAAAAAACGTGATAATGTTTAAGGTAAAATAAAACAAATTCAATTCCAGTATTGTTTCCAATATCAGGGTGCATAAGTATTCCAGTATTAGGGTTTGTGGACTTTTTGAACAAACTTTCATTGGTTTTGCATCGTGGCCTTGTGTGTCATGAATGAGGATGGTTTTCTGTAGTGAATGGATCATTGGATTATCATAGTTCATTGATTTCTTTTCACTAAATTTGTTTAATTGATCAAAGCAACCGGCTTAAGCAGCTACCCACTTTCAGAATCTTTTGATCTTTTGCCTTCAGATGCCTTAGAACTGTACATTGATCAATATTCAAATGTCTTGCCAGCTCTTGTTTCAGATTGTTTCGAATCTTTGTCCAACAGTACCTGTGTCTCCTCGTCTTCCGTTTCTTTTGGTCTACCACTTCTTGGCTTGTCATCTAGCTCGAATTCACCTTTTTGAAACAGCGAACTTGTTCTTGATCACAGAAATGCCACTTGCCGCATTGCCAGAAACTTTGCAGCATTGTCAGAAATTTTGTCTCTTGCTTCTGTTGAGATTTTTCCACTATTGAATAAGAATAGAAGGCAATGAATATGAATCTTGCTGGGCTCCATGCTTGATTGATAAACTAGCCAATCATTCACTTTTATGGGGAGTTTTGATAAATAATTAAAGATATTTACTAGGCCACAAACTTATGCAACACCCTAATATTTAAGAAGCAAGAGGCTGTCTTTAGAAATGGCCAGTTTAATAAGCATTCATGAGCACTGACTTTGATTAGACACCAGATATTTGCTGATGGTAGTGGGACTCTAATGTTCTGAAGTAACAAAGCATTGAGTAATATCTTAAATCTTAAATAAACCTGGATAACTACAGTGATCAACTTTGTCATTATCCATCTCAAATGGCTTCTCTGCTTAATAAATATCTGCACTGATTATAAAAATATATGTATGGATATACTGTGCTTTATCTCTTTAGGTACTGAGAATGTGAAGTGAGGATGGGGTAGCTCCCTCTATATATGCATAAAATCATGGTTGTGCATGTATCTTCAAGGCCATGCTTAGGGGTGTCTCTGCAGGAGACAGGAGAATGGAAGTATCAGCTTGAAGCAGTCAGCCAGTCTTGGGCAGTGAGACATGTTGACTCTGTGCATCTCATTATTGGTCCATGTGTCTGCATAGTCATGCCGGATAATGGAGCTCATGGCTGGGGCACAGCAACAGGAAATGTAAAAGTTACCCACAACGTTACAGATTTCAAGGGTAAACAGGGCTTCGTGTGTTTTGACAAGCTAGGCAATTTCTAAACAGTGAAGAAGGGTTAATTTTTCTCCATTTTACACATGAATAATCAGTGTTATATATTTGTTTTCTGTTGAATATGAGACTTTGTTCCATTTCATCGGTGTGCCAATAAAAAGATGAATATACAGTAAATGTAAAAATAGAAAATCCCAAAAACTGATGATGTGCAAAATACCACACATCCTTGCTACACACTGCATCTCTAGAGGAGGGCTGTTAATTGTTTTGCTGGAGGCTGGCTGTAAAATTATTTTTGATAATGTTTATGGAGGCTAATCTCACCTCCCAGGAACCATTAATATAGCCCCAAATCACTGCTAATACATAGAAATTAAGCTGTGTTTCCTTTTATGTGCCCAAGGAAGGCCCTTCTCCACAACATACCTAAAATACAACCTATCTTCTAGGTGACCTCAGTCCTTCAGTGCTCACTTTTGAGTGAGCAGAGAGCCTCTTTCAACACCTCTTGGTTCTTCACCATTTGCTTGTTTTTGCTCCCATTTTTCTATTATTATTAAAATTACTACCAATATCTATTTCAAATGATTAATGAGTAATATGAAAATCAGAAATTTATTGTATGAGAGTATGTTACTCTTTAGGGGAGTAAAGATTTCTTCACACTCAGTTATTCAACATACAGTGCGTGTGTGTGTGTGTGTGTGTGTGTGTGTGTGTGTGTGTGTGTGTGAGAGAGAGAGAGAGAGAGAGAGAGAGAGAGAGAGAACTGACATTTTCATTTGCTCCATGAAGAGTGATGCTTATGTAGGGAAGATGAAAGACTTTGTGTCTTCACTTCAGCAGGTCAAGCTGGGCAGCACTCATCCGTGAAGGGTTGCCTTTCTCTTTCTCTCACTTTTTGCCTCTTTTTTCGCCTTGTTCATCCTTATAATTCTCTTCCTCCCACCTGATTATTTCATCTGCTTGAACTTTGGATGAATCACAGAATAGCGAGTTGGCTAAACTGCCACAGCAAAAAGCCTTCCTGAATTTATATTATAAAACAAAATCATGCTATACATAAAACCAAGCAAATAAGTCCACAGACGCTCTCAACAGTGCTTAAAACCACAGTAAATTTTACATTTGGAATAAAGCACAGAACTGAAAAATAAGTTGGTGTTTTACCTTTTCAGAACCTGTTGTCTCACAGCACCCTCTTTGGGTTTGGAGGCCACACAGATGCTCAGACTGAAATAGAAAAACATAAAACAATCTTCATGCCCAAATTCATGGAATAAACAGAGCAAAACAAGAACATCATAAAGGATGATGTTTGTTTCTTAAAACAAAAGGACCTGCTATCAAACTCCCATTAGATACAAGGAATTGAGTGAGCAGCTTGCTCTGTGCTCCAAATGCTGAGGTGATAACTCTTAGCAAAGGCAGGCCAGCTGACTAATTGCTTACTGAATATTTATAGTCCAGACAATTAGTTTCCACCTTTTATATGCAAACAAACAGCCAAAGCTAGGGGGGAGAGAGAGAGAGAGAGAGAGAGAGAGAGAGAGAGAAGGACAAGAAGAAGTAATTAAGATGCTGAAAACAGGACACAGACAGGCTGTCTGTTGTACTGTGATTTGTGGCAAACAAACACAATAATTAGCCTGTCATTGTAGGATAATGAAATTGGCGGCATTTTTCTCTCATTGCTAAGTGCCATCCAGCGTGGAGACATTTTACTTACTCCTCATCCATATGGCATGTAGCGGGAGTGATAGGCTTTGTCTTTGACAGTTCAAAGGTCACCATGTGTGGGGTGGCTCCTGGGAGAGGTTATGGAGTTTGGTAGACTGGCATGATTGAGTGGTAACATGGGGACAGAACAAGTAGTGGGGCTGAAGGAGTGCTCATGAATATATAAATGCTTGCTAAATTGAATTTGTACACGCACGCACACCCACACACACACCCACACACACACACACAAACACACACCTATTATTAAATAAATATGTACATTTATTGCTGTACGTACAACATCGATTTTACAAGTCTGTACCTGACTGATTCTATTCTACACTATTCTTCCATAACATATTCCCACAGTTGTGGTAGTGGATTGAGAGCTGATGAAGGCCATAGCATATGATTTTCATTATTTTCATACTCATTCAGTGAGCCTTTGTGCCCTCTGAATGGGGATGTTGTACCTTCAAGACCACCACTGTCAGAATAGCAAAGTGATAAGTCAGAAAAGCTTTGTCCTGATTTGTACAGCGTTAGTGGACCCAAGCCATGCCTCAGAACTCCAAGGTGCTGGGGTTGATTCTGAGCTTGGGTTACTCTCTGTGTGGTTTCTCATGTTCCTTCCTGTGTGGAATTCCTCTGGGTTCTCTGGTTTCCTCCTATCTCCCAAGGTGATCTCCTATCTCCCATGATTGTCTACACACCCATAAGTGTGTATGAGTGTGTACATATGTGTCTTGGTCTATGATGTATGATGTTTAAGTTTTATGCACAGTAATTTATAACTACAGATTACTAAGATAGTGTCATGGTAGTATGGGACTACAGTACATTAACCAATAGAGTTGAGCCGGATACTCGGCTGAAACGAGTATTCGGTACGGATAAAGCACTTTTGACGAGTACGAGTATCATACGAGTAA
>JAOVYU010000002.1:12449369-12463333 GCA_025674565.1 Synodontis membranacea
GGTCTGAATTCTTTATAGGATGTTGGAGGAGTTCAATACATTAATGTATCCTGTAATTGCAAATGGCTGATTAATTGCTAATTAATTGATGGTAATTTTGTCTCTTCCTAATCTTTCACTCTTTCTGTCGATATCAGTTTAAGGTGATGCTACTCAACTGTGGTGTTTGAAAAATGAATGGAGGGCAGAGGTTAATTTTGGTGGACAATAACTTGTCCTCAGTTCCACACACATATATTCCTGTTTTCTAATCTATTTATATCACTTTGAGCATTTTCTGTGCATTGCATTTGTCATCACCATCTCTCTCTCTCTCTCTCTCTCTCTCTCTCTCTCTCTCTCTCTCTCACACACACACACTCTCTCACCTCACTTACTCTGCCTCCTTTCTAAATTTTCCTCTATAGTCTCCCCTCTATCTTCTCTTTCCCTTTTTGTTCTCTCTTTCTGTCTCTTTTCCCTTCTCTCTGCATTTCTTACAAAGGGAGCAGGCAGCATGCCTTCCCTGAAAATGAGGCCACGCACAGCAAGTATGCAAATGAAAGCAGTGCTCGTGGATTAGAATGGGACACCATATACCCTAAATCATGATTGTCAATCATGGTGAGGGATTAAGGGATACGGGCTTATAGATCTAAAAAAGCAACACTTCCCCCCCGGGTGCACTCCCATTGTGAGGAGCTGAGAGGAGAGGACTTGTCAAGAGGAAAGGCAGCTGCTTTAGAACACTACTGCCCTCTTCTTGCTCATAAAGAGCACTGCAGATAATCATCAAGCGGTTCAGCTTCACTAATTGCGCTCATGGTTGTGGAGCACGAGTTCATGAGCTTCAATTAAAATGAATAAAAGCACATGCACATTTTTGCCCTCAAATCAGAAAGGCCTGTTACCCTGGTTCTTTGCAATTTGGCATGATTCGTGTGAGATCAAAGTCAAAGTGTGAGATCAAAGTCAAAGTCAGTCAAAGTGAACTTTATTTATGAACTTTATTTTATGTCAATTCTGGCATATGTACAAGACACACAGAGGATTGAAATTATGTTTCTCTCAGACCCTCAGTGAGTGCACAAACTATCGACAAGCAAGAAAACACGAGTTCTAAAGAAAACATTCTGCAATTACATTTACATGTAATTATAATCTTACAGCATATGTGAAAGATATATAATAATGCTAAATATATTGGTCATTTATACATAAAGTATTGCCCACAATAAAACAGCTTTTCAGCAGAGAACTTGGATAGCTGGCTGATTTTAGAAGTTAATTTTGATTAATATACAGAGTAATTCAAAGTTCGAAGGAGTAGAATAATCACAATTTAGACTTTAGACTTTAGCATTTAACAGAAACTCTCATCTAGTGCTTTACATTCTCCATGAAAAAATGTATTCGCATGCTAGGACAAACAGGCCAGGATCTAAGAATGCTATGAAGCTAAAAACCTGTTACAGAGTTAGTACAATGAGAAACTATGAACAAAAAATTTTTCCATCATTGAAAATGGAAAAATGCACAAAATGCCTCAGTGAAGAGGTCTTTAGTCTTCATTCAAACACATTCAGATATTCAGCTGTTCGACAGTAAGGTGCCAACGAGAGAGGAGTTTTCATGTCTGCCTTCCTAAATTTCTCGAATTTAAGTTAAAATGCTTACGATCATGAAAATAGAATTTGCTGGCCATTCATTTTCTCTACTGGGTTACTTGAATGCCATGATTTCATCATTAAAAGTTATGGCCCAATTCTCTGTGTTTTGACACCAAATTTCCAATGATGCTCATTTATGCTGAACAATTATTTTTACGATATACAGTACTAACATTTCTGGTAAACACAGAATGTGCTTTACAGATGGCATCAATCTGTAACGATCAATGCTTTGCATAGTCATGTCTGTCTGAGACACACTGGCATTAGGACAGCATAAATGTCAACAGTGTTCGCATATTAAATCAATTATGGAGCACAAATTTTTTCTTTGCTACAATTTAGTATTGAATTACTTAAAAACAGCAATTCCAATGCTTGTGCAACACTACATTTTAGATGTGTAAATTTTCAGCCAACAGATTTTCACATGATGACATGTTTCCTCGTCTGATCTCTCTGGTGAGATTTCACACTGACTGTATTTCTCAGCATTGACAAAGCTCACAATAAGAACCAGTAAATAAAACCAAATCTATTTCTGCCATTTTTAAAAATATTTACACAAATGGATGTACTCTTTTAATTGAAGTATGCAACTGGACCTGTTCCTTTCATTATGAAATCTACACTGCATCATTAAAAATGATCAAGAAACCGACTGAAATAACTGCAGTGATTTATTTAATTTTTTTTTTGCATTAACTTTTCACTGGAGCTTGTAAGTGCGCTGAGAAATCGGTAAGGAAAGAGGGACATGTGTGCACCAAAAGTGTTCAGGGCCAAAAGTGTTACCTTAAAGAGCCACCATAACATGACATACTGCAAATTACACAGCTCCATACTCATTGTCCATCCATGCTAACATATTAAAAAAATGTATATATCATTCCAGGAAATAACACAGACAAAAAAAAAAGAAGATTTATTGATACAAGCCCAGTGGCAGACCAAAGACCAAGTGCTAATCGTTCCACATAATTAGGTGAAGATTTAGCTTATGAGCTTTTAGCTGGTATTAAGCAAAGCTGCTGTTGACATGGATCGACTGCTGTAATGCTGTATTGTCAGTGCTCCAGGAGGTAGAGGGAGGACCATGTGAGAGAGTGATGTGCTCAAGCTGGGATTTGTGGGCTGCTCAAACCACTGGAGGGGACAGGACACAGGGGACACAAGCTGGACCTAACATACCAGCATGGGATCTGCATGGTGTGAAATTACTGCTAATGTGAGTGTGTACTCCTACCTTCTGCATAAAATACCATAAAATGTTAATAAGCTTCCTTCAAGAATATCTTTCAGGGCAAGTTAGGAATGAGAGCCCATTGAACTCTTGAAAAGTTTTGAAGTCTTCTGGCTTAATGAGTTTGAATACATGGAATTCATGAACACAGGCCAGCGCCAAGACTGCAGACAGATCACTCCTGTCTGAAGAGACACTTCAAGGCTAGAAGTGGCACTTCAAACGCCAGAGTGGCTCCACTTGGTCTCAACAAAATTGTACTTTTGTGAGATTTTGTGAGATATTAAGAGTCACAATACTTTTCATTTTAATTATTTTCACTATATGAAATATTCTAGTCTACGAGCAAACGCTGGAGAAACTGTGGTATAGTCAGTGACCATACAAATATATTTTGTCGACTGCCCAAAAAATGCAGACATTTGGGGAAAACATCAAAGAAGTAATGGAGAAGATTCTGGAAGCAGACAATCCCATGGACCTTCTATTTTTGTTCAAAGTATCACCTGAACTCCTGTTTATGACAAATCAGTAGTATATAATGCAAAAATAACTGGATGAAGCCTAACCCTTCCATGATTGTTCAGTGATTACAAAAAAGTTCACATGAAACACATGGCTGCCCAGCTACAACAATGACTGCCTATTTTCATAAGGAGATGGTCATCAGATATTGTCTACCTTAGTTAGGAATCTTGTACTTTGTTTTGATGCATTGTTTTTTTTTTTTTTTTTTTTTTTTAAGATTTGCAGGTATATGTCTAGATAGATGTCTTCTACCTATAAGTTTCTAAATTTAATTTCATTTAAGTGCATGTATGGTAATTGAAACAAATCTCAATATGATATTGTAATGTTAATTACCCATTAATGGCAATAAAGGAATATATACATATATATTGAAAAATACCAGCTAAGAAATGTCAGTGTTGATTTAAAAAAAAAAAAATCCTTGCTTAGATTTTAATACAATTTATTTATTATTTCATTATTTTTAAATTAAAAGAAACCAAATTAAAAGTGGATTGGTCTCAATTGGTTATTACATTTTTTTTTTTGTCATTGTTTTTGTTATGTTAATGAGTGAACGTGTTGGAAAAAGTTTAGGTGCCAATCATTAAAAAAAGCCTAATGTAATCTTGTGGGTTGTTTATTTTTTCTCATTACTACACTTATTGTAGATACCCTATTTCCCAGTTCTGTTTAAATTAATAACAAAAAAAAATCCTTTAATCACAATCAATTTCAATGTGACATAATTCCAACTTTTCAGCATCACTTCACAATGAAAAGCTGAACTATGTACCAGCCTATCTACCAAAAAAACATACTGACCTGTGTGTGGAAGAGAAAGAGGGAAAAGAAAAGTTAAATCATGATGGCTAATAAGCAGAGATGGGTAGAGCGCAGTGAGGTTTCATTCCAGCATTTCACTGTTGACAGTGTTTCTAATCCATGCCACCTGCTCAAACAGAAAGCCCCAAACACAGCAGTGCTCTGTCCTACCTCCATAATGAGTCAGAGGCCCCATGAGACACTCACTGCTCTTCTCCCTCCTGTTATCACCCCTTCGCCGGCTCACTCGCTAATGCCAAGCGCTAATCGCCACGGAAAACAAATAGCTAGTTCTCAAATGTTTGGAAAAGGCTTCGGTGTTTGCACCAGGGCCTAACAAAATAATTTTTACAAGCTATCCAGTTGTGATTAGGGCTGTGAGAATTGAATTTCCATGGCACTGATCATATTAATATTAGACTAATTAATTGTGTTGTTTAACTTTGCCCATTTGTCATTGTGTACCTTTTACACAACAGTACACTTAGCTGGAGACAGAGTTTGGCCAGCTTTCGAGCGATTGTACCGCATAGCTGTCACATCACGTCTTAGATATTGCTACGTGGTTAGGATCGTGGCTTCGTTCAAGTCTGCCTCTTAAATTGACAAGAATAATTTCTTTCCTTTGGGCATCATTAAGAAGTCCTAATAAGTGATGAGACTGTTCCTCAAGTCAAATATTTTAATATTTGTGCTTTAATAAGATTTGAGGTGAGAAATTCAGGCCATGCACAATTTTCATTGCACAGCCAAGTGAGCAGTAGTGACATTTTAACACCAGTAAACGTGCAATATTTAGCCAAAAGTTTTTGGACACCAGACCATCACACCGACACATTGGTTCTTCCTCAAACTGTTGCCTCAAAGTTGGAAGCACGCAAGTTTCTAGGATGACTTTGCATACTGTAACATTACAATTCCCCTTCACTGGAACCAACAGGCCCAAATCATGTTCCAGCATGACAATGCCCCTGTGCACAAGCGAGCCCTGACCTCAACCCCACTGAACACCTTTGGGATGAACTGTAATGCCGACAGCACAGGCCTCCTCACCCAACATCAGTGTCTGACCTCACTAATGCTCTTGTGGCTGAATGAACACAAACAAAATCTCCATAATCTAGTGGAAAGTCTTCCCAGAAGAGTGATGGCCATTTTAACAGAAAAGTGGGAACCGAATCTGGAAGGGGATGTTCAAGGACACATTGAAAAGATGGTCAGGTGTCCACAACCTTTTGTCCATATAGTTTATGAGCAGATGATGAGCACACTGATTGCTGAGGTAAGGAATGCACACACTGAAATGTCACTTAACTTCAGATTTTATTCAATTAGATTTGCATGTTATTAGTGAGAAAAAAGTGAAATATGACAATTTGCTCAAGTTTTTTTGTAGACGCATTAATCATATCCAGCAGGTTCAATATCAGCTGACCAGTGCAGGAGATCATCATTAAGAAAATTTAAGAAAAGAAAAAGTAACACTCAAGTCAGGCACAGGGATCAAACATCCCCCTTCCTCCTCCACAGATCTTTAGGGATAAATTCAGGTAGGATCATATGACCCTGCGGCAGAATTATCACACACTGGGTTTATTACAGTTTGAAGGGCAGTGGTGTTGACTGAGCTTATTACCATCCCTGCAGATGGCAGACACTTAACCTGTTTAGTCAGATACAATCAACAGTCTTTAGAGAGAAACTGGCACATTCACTTCCCTCAAGTTCCAATTGTAACCAATTCATTCGGAACTTGTGTGCTGAGTGACAGCGTTATCCCTTGAATATAATAGATTGTATGATAGTACAGTAATATGTACTGGCATTAGTGTTTTGTATCAAAATGATTTGTTACATTTCTGAGCAAGCAGACAGTTAACACACAATTAATTGGACTCAATATTTCTTCACTGGTATGCCATCTATATAATGAAGAGTATTAAATGCATCAGGTTTGGAAATTCCCATTTTTTAAAGAAGAAAATAGACTGTGGTGGATTACAGTGGCATGTACCACCATATGTATGTCAGGAATACTTTAGCACACACACAACGTGTTTGCTAAATTTGGATCCTGTCTTCTTAAAAATGGAGATATTTGGCATTTGTTAAAATCTCACAGTTATACCCCACTGACCTCCACTACCAGTATCCTAAGGAGAAAATAACTATGATTCACGATAAATAACAAAATAACCCCCAAAAAGTTAGTTCATTGAGTGCATACCATTACAATAAAAAAAATAAAAAATTCAAATGTAACACATGAATGTGCTTAATTAATACGCAAAGTTTGCTGATTAAGAATAACTATGCAGAGAGCTATTTCCATTGCGGATATCAGAATTACCTACAGTTTTTAGCAGTTAATATTATTTATTTAAATCCTATGTTATAAGCAGCAACCTGGGCAATTGTTCATTTTTGTTGCTTAGTTCTGACTAGATAAGTGACCCGATTTATATAAATTCTGTAACGAACACCAAGTACAGAATTTACATCAGACAATTATATAGCCTTACAAGGGGAAAAAAAAGACTAATTAGCTGTTGCTCATTAGCAAGTGCATGATTCAACCTGCTTAAGTGTCTCCAGTGCCAGCAGAGACACATATATTTGATGCAATAAACTGTTAATTTGTTGTTCCCAGACGTGAACCAAATTCGTCTAAACCTCACCATTATAATAAGTAATCCAAACACATTGTGAAGAGAGGAATACATTTCATATCAATGAAATGCCATACATTCATACATGTAGTTTACTGGTTAAAAGGAGAGCACAGAACAGGACAAGGCAAATAAATCTTGAAAATACAAATGGGCAAATGCATAAATATTCTTTTCTCAGTATGCACTGGGCCACACGTTCATATCCATGTGTTTTTGTGTAATTATAATTAAAGGTACTTTAATTAAAAAAAAAAAAAAAAAAAAGTCCAAACACCACTCAGACAGACCCGAGAGTGCTGTTCTGATTGGACAGCTGGGTACTGGGTATGCAGTCTTACCCATCATTAGCTAAAATGGCGGCCCAGTCTAGCTGAGCGATAGTCCGCTCGGAGCTGCACAAAGGCATGCAGGAGGTTCCTGTCCAGGTTTGTGAGCTGCTCTCCTGAGCAAACCTGCTTCAGATTGTCGGGAACGACAACCAGAAGGTTACAGAGAGCGTGCAACGTGTCAAAGAGCTGCAGGACCAGAGGAACCTGAGACAGAAGTAGACACTGTAATTACACACCTACAAATCCAGGTTGAAACAAAATCACAGTAACGCATCAGCAGACAAAGTAGCAAGTTGGCACAGTGTGTACTAATAAATGGGCAAATTATATAATTGTTATTGGTCCAACAATGTGACAAACTAAACTGATGCATCAGTTAAAAACTCAACTACATAAAATGCCTTTTAGGAAACAATTAGAACTTAATAATCAACAAAAAAAAGCACAGACTGGTGCTTCCATTTCATGATCATCATTTGCAAATTAACAGTATGCCTACCCAAGAATCTAAACAAAGACTACAAAATTGAATTTCATTATATCATAGTTGATGCAGAGGTACTCTCAAATATGGCCAAATCTGGAAGATGAACAAACAGCTGGATGAGTAGACACTACAAGTGATGTGGTTTGATCATTTCCCCACCCATATATTGATGAATTGGTAGTAATATTACTTCAAAACAAGTGAACATTTAAAGTGGTTTAGTTAAGAGACCATCACAACTTGAAAAGCACTGCACGTTATTTTTGTCCCACTCATTCAACGACACTTTGCTACATTTGTCTCAACTTGTTCTCATGGCTCAGTAAACAGGTTTAATTTTGCTGTTGTACTTCTTATGTCATGTTGTATATACAGTACCAGTCAAAGGTTTTTTTTTTTTTCCCCCCAAGATTCAAGATTCTTTATTTGTCACATGCATAGTTATACACGCAGTGAAATGTATCCTGAACCGCTCATACTTTGTGCAAATAACAAAAAAAGTCTATAAAATAAAGACTGAAACAAAATAAATAAATAAATAAATAAAAAAAGAAAGAAAGGTTTGAACACGTTCTAATTCAATTCTTTTCTTTTTTTGTTTACTTAAGAGACACTTCATGTATTAAACAAATGATGGTATGCTATTTCTCATTTCTTAGTTGTTTTGGACATAATATTATACAGTTGTGAAATAGGGCCATTTACTGTATTGGTATTATTTATTATATACTGTTTGATGGTTTCAAATGCATTAAGAAGGCAAGAAATCCACTAATGAACTTCTGACAAGGCAAACCTGTTAACTGAAAAGTGACTACCACAAGAAGCTGGTTAAGATAATGCCAAAAATATGCAAAGCTCACTCTAAAAAAAATTTTGTGAACACTCTTGTTTACAACATAATTCCAAATGTTAATGTCTTCAGTATTGTTCTATAATGTAGAAAATAGTCAAAATAAAGAATAACCTATAAATGGGTGGGTGTGTACAAACCTTTGACTGGTACTGTATGTGTGTGTGTTCTGCATGAGAAACAGATTACATACATAACCTCATAACCCAAGATTTCACCTCTTATGAACTCCTTGCTTACCCGGAAGTCCTTGGCGCAGCGGCGGTACTCTGCCACGTCACAGATGGCCAGCATGCCTCCCATTGACGTGTAGCTGAACTGCTGCAAGTGCTCATGGATAAGCCTGTGAAAGCGCACGCCCAGCTCAGCCAGCACCGTGTCCACATTCTTTCCATCCATAGACCTCCGTATACGCTCCACTTGCTTACTCACATAGGCACATACCTTAGAGCACGCCTTGCAACAACACACACGAAAGGCACTGCAGCATCACGTTTAACGCAAATGACAACCTAATACAGGTTCTTATGATTAGACTATAATGGAGTATTTACAATAAATTTAAACTTCAGTTATAATTCAGAACGTAATATTACTTACTGTAGTGTACTGTAGTGCACTCAATGCATTGTTCTCGTCTTCAGGCCTGAAATCTGTTTTCTTTTGTTCGGTGGCCAGAATATGTTTCATCTGCCCGATCATGCAATTCAGTGTCCTAAACATGACCGACCAAGAGAGGCAAAATTTAATGTGTAGTCTAATTTAAGCATACATCTTAACTCATGTTCATTCATGCTTTATACTGCAGAAGTCTGATCAATTGGGGCATTTTTTTTAAAAAAAACAGAAGGCTACATGACTCTGATGAAGGTAAAAACTTCACCCAAACACATCAGTATCAAGAGAGATAAAGAAGACTAACCGGTCAATGCCTGTGTCTAGTTTCACTTCCATCTGATCAATCACCTCCTTTTTCTTTTGCAAACATTCTGTTAGCTTAGGAGAAGAGCTACAAGAGTCACAGAACAGGTCATAAGAGCACTTGAAGGTTATGGGAAAAAAAAACAACAACATTCCTTGGATTAAACCATGTGATTCATCATTTACACTCACCTAATAAGAGGCATGAGATGATCATTAAACTGTTTATCAAACAGGTGAAAAATAGTGTTAGCCTGCTGCACTACATCCAAGAAATAGAGGTTGGCATTTTTGGCATCTGCAGAAGGAATAGCTGTGAAAAAGATATCATTATGTTAACAAAGCATCCCACAGGATAAAGCCATAATTAACACAGTATATATTTTTTTCCTACCTGATAGACCAATCTCCAAGGCATAGTCAATATGGTCCACACAAAGGTGCTCTACAAGCAGCAGGAAGATAGAGTAGGCATTTTTTGGGAGATCAGCTGGGTCAGATAACTGTGAGGAGAGATACACCTATTAGCTTCCGCAATCAATTTTCCCAGGATTTGAGAAGTTCTGGAGCAAATATGAAACTTCGTCTTGCCTTGTTGCATCTCTGGAAGGCATGACGCGTCTCCTGAAGCAGGTTGACCACAACTTCCTGTGACAGAAACGTTTCTCCATGTGTGTCAATACTGGGACCCAAAGGCAGGTTAGTGCGCTGCCTGATCCGCTCTTTCAGCTCCTGGATACTGTACATGTTTATAAGAGAATGGCATATTCATGTAAGCATGCTGTTCATGAAGATACTCTACAGGGATGAGCTGGAACACCATAAGACATAAGACACATAAGACCTTTATTGATGTATTTTAACATATATTTTTATTAGACTTATATAACTTTGCGGCCTTCTTGAACAAACTTTACTCACGATTTTCTAGAATAATGTCTGGCAAAGAAAGAATACCGTTGTGAAAGAAGGATTCGGGTTTTGATGAAAAAAATCCAGATATCATCGAAGCGGAAATCCAATGGCGCCATGTCCGGTGAGTAGGCTGGATGCGGTAAATTTCCCATGCAAGGCTTAAAATCGTGTCTTTTGTTGCTTTTGCAACATGTGGACTTATGTCATGAAGGAGAATGATTTTGTTTTGTGAATGGCTGCCGGATGATCATATATATATATATATATATTTTTGCTTAATTTATTTAGTTTTCACTTAATTATTTTTCATCTACTTTGACAGTTTGACAGTTTCTCCAAGATCGAGCAGCTCATAATAAAGGTGTAATGCATGCAGGCCACGGAGTGATATTTCTCTCTGGGTGCATGTGAAACATACCTACCAACTTTTAGAATCTTGCCAATTGGCTTCAGATATTATTCAAACATATTCAAACATCTTGCCAGCTCTCGAGTTGATTGTATTGCATCTTTGTCCAATGGTTTCTGCAGCTCCTTGCCTCTTGTTTCCTTTGGTTTACAACTTCTTGGATTATCATATAGCTCAAAATCACCTTTTGAAACAGCGAACTGGTTCTTGACCACAGAAATGTCGATTGCTGCCTTGCCATAAACTTTGCAAGTTTCGTTTCTTGCTACCATTGAGTTTTTTCCACTTGACTAACAATAGAAGGCAATGACAAATATGAATCTTGCTGGGCTCCATGCTTGATTGATAAACTACTTAAAACACATGCTTTTACAGGGAGTTTTGATAAATAATGAAAGATATTTACTAGGCCATGAACTTAACAAGCACCCTAACAGATTTGCAACAATTTTTCTCCAGAAAGAGTAAAGTATCAATATTATTTATGGTATTAAGGTAATCCCTACAGATGGGACTGAAAGAGATTAAGCTGAAACTTTCTGATGCATTCCACTAAACTGTAAACTATGTACATGGTGCATTAGAGGGTTAAATTTATGCATTTTTATTAATTATTTTTAACTAACTAACTAACTAACATGTCCGGTGCTTGTTTACAGTTTTTCAATTGCAATTTGAAACAATAATTAAAGGTGCTATTTGCAAACTTGACTTGAATATGCAAATTGTATTATTTTTTCAGACTGAAAGTTTGACCCTACAAAAAAATTCCTAACAAAATTGTGAATTTTGCTATTTAATCTCCATGTCTAAATAATGTTTTCTGTTAAGTGTCAAACATATATTAAACCTCCAGACAGACATTAGCATTTAAAAGCCCTCCTCACCTTCCTGTGCCCACTGGACGTTTTTGGTGGTTCTTCGAGTCGTAGTATCGCTGCAGAATTGACGCACTACGAGACTGCAGATATTGTCGCTCCATCTCTATGTAGCTATCCAGGTATGAGGAAAAGATGCTCTTTATCAGTTTGGATAGGAAGGTGTGTTTGTCTGAACCCAAGTTAAACTCTGTTAGTTTAGCAGCCAAAGCTGTTGTCCTGAAAGCACAAAGACCAAACATTTCTTGTGAACTTCCCATACATTGTTAAAGGAGGAGACAAGCCAGTGAGACCTGTAGATCCATTCACTGACAATGAGAAATGAATACCTGGTGTAGAGGTCATAGAGGTTCTTGAGGTATTGCTCTAATTCAGTGGAACGAGTCTCAAGTCTTTCTTTTACGCATGTCTAGAAGCATAAAAGTCCAGTCACTCCAGCTCTCAGAGACACAAATGACTTGGCATAATATGTATACTTTATATCAGCATGGTATAGTTTTTTTTTTTTTTTTTTTTTTTTTTTTACCTGTAACTTGTTCTCAAAGATGTTTTGGATGAGTTTGGCCATGACCATTTCTGGGCTACAGAAGACCTCGCCCACCTGCTTATTGACCCGTTGACACAGAAGAGCAGTGTCCTCAAACACATCGCTTTGCATGTATGGACCCTGAAAAAACAGACAAAAAGATGTTATTGTATTCCAGACAGCTTCTACATTTCTAACTATCAAATGAATAGTTGCAGTCTAAGGGTTAGTGTCCACTAGTGTAGCATTTTTCCTGAACTCCAATTTTTTTTTTCCCAATTGTTCCCAATGAGAAGCGAGTGCATGCCACCGCATGCTGCTGCCTAGAGGAAATGCGCTGCAGCCACCATTTTTTGTGTGGATGTTCCAAGTTCGCAGAATTGAACATTTCTGAACTTTCCAGAAAGGCACATGTGTGGACGAAGTCGTTCTTTTTCAGGCAACTAATAATATGGCAGTTATTCGTGATATGTTTAAGATATTGTTTTCAGTCGGACGAAGCCAGCACTTTTTCTGCCAAAAAAATCCACTATATGGACAGACGGCCAAGGTGCTTGCCAGTGCCCTGTCAGCATTTTTCTGCCAGAAAAAAATGCTACGTGGACAGTCACCTTAATATCTGAAATATATTATGTATGTAGGATAAAAGAAGGCTTACCTCTTGGCACTGCTTGATGTAGACATCTATACAATGGGCATAGCCCTGAAAAAAAAAAAAAAAAAAAAAAGCAGAAACAGAAAATAATTAAAGACAGTGCAGACAGATTCAGAAAATACATTGCAGTTGCTCTACCTCACCTTGAAATGTAGCAGGACTGCAGCCACTTCTCTCATGCGGCCGATTTCCCCTCTGCGCTGAGCTGCTGTGAATTCCTGGATCAGCTGCCGCTCCAAATCATGGTATTTACCTCAAATCACCACACACAGGCCATTTTAAAATGAGTACACTGCTATCAGCATATATGACTGTCATTATCTATTACACTCATTGGATCCATTATCTATTACAGTTTGTACTTTTTAGTGAATTAAAAGGAATAAACACTCACTTGCTATCTTGGCCTTCACATCAGCAAATCTGAATGAGAACAGAGAGAAAGACAGAGAAAGTAGGTTGAAAACCTGGATTCGTAAAAGCAAGAGCCAAAAGCTAGCTTTTAAAACGTAAAACCCTTTTAAAATCTCGTTTTAAAGAAGATACTCAAATAAAATCTGTCGGCATTGAAGTTTAGCTGTCAGCATTTATGCATCACTTTTGCAGGGGTGAACAAATTCGAAACTCATTACTTGCCCAGTTTTAGGTACTTAAGTGCATTAACACAGACTAAAGGAAATGAACAATGTTTCTAATGTGTCTGTGGATTTGCGCTGCCAGAGGTCAGCAAGTCGTCAACGTTGCAGCTATGAGCTATGCCAAGGTGTGCTCGGACGTAGAAGATAATATTTGAGTCTGGCTAATGGCTTTATTTTCACTCTGTATGTTTAACTGCAACGTGAATTTTCAAGGTTCAGATATAAAGAAAGTAAAGAAACTAATAGTCAGGATTCAAAAATCAGCTTGCCCCAAGTACCCCAGCGAGTGATTTGTCTACCCATGGTATCAGGATTACCTCTCCCCTCATAGTCCCACCTCTCTTCTCCCTCATCTTCTCACACTGCTTACCTGTCAAATGGCAACTCCTGAGCAATCAAGTGCAACTTCTGAATGATGTCAGCAGCTTCCTTTATCTGCTCAAAAAAAAGGGGG
>JAOVYU010000002.1:12510174-12524943 GCA_025674565.1 Synodontis membranacea
ATATAAACACACACACACACACTGAAAAAATGAGATTAAATAACTCTGCAAATATTTATGCACAAATATTTGAAATCTAAATATCACTCATTAAAAAAAAAAAAATCTAACATTTAGCCCTAACAGCTTTGAGGGGTTTGCTCTTGTAAATGTCAGGTTTTACTTGTGATATTTGTTCTGTTACAAGCAAAGCAGGAACAGAGCCTGATGACTTACTGAATTGAGAGGAAGAGAGTTAGTAGCACAAAGCCAAGATCCATTTTGCTGTAGACACAGAATGATCAATTTACACCAGGCCAGGAATAAAAGATGACATGCACTAGACCATCACTGATAACTTGCAGTATGCTTTGTCAGCACGTACACTCACACACACACACACACACACACACACACACACACACACACACATTTGGTGGCTTTCTGCTTTCTAGCAAAAATCTTTTTGGTCATTCTTAAAAACTGACCAAAAACTGTTTTTGGTCATTCTTATACCATTGCATTAATCAGGGGCTAAAGAGGTATTTAAGAGGCTGTGGAGTCATACATTAACATCCAAAAGTGTGAAACCACAAAGAAAAAAAAAAATTTTTTTTTCAATTTTCAAATAAACAGAAAGTTTTATCATTTTGAAAAATGTACAACAAGAGATGAAATGTTCAATATATAATAAATATAAATTTTTTAACATTCCTTGGTCACTATTAACTTTAAGCAAATTCATGACATTGACCATTATAACTCATCACTGTTATTCACGCTAATGTAATTTGTAATGCAAATTTTTCTATTTAGAAAATCATTAGTAATTTAGAAAAGGAATGCAACATAGTGGTGTCAGACTTGTGGACCTTACTGTACTCTTTCTTTTGGGGACTCATCTTTATAATTTCTATATTCTGCATAAATCTTGCATGTTTTAAATTTCTACACACATTTTTACAAAAAGCCTTGTTTTTCACACAGCACTTGTCATTTAAGAACACAGACATCACTGTGTGTCCTTTAGCTGTACATCAGCTAACGGTTGTAAGTGGTTGTAAGTGGGGGAAAGCAAGAACTGTGCAAAATAAATAGCAGAATTGCTGAATCAATTAGGATAGGAAAAAACTTCCTTACATGTTTCAAAATTCTTCACCCGATGACGATATCAACTATTTTATCCGGAAGTTCATTTTGGACTGTTGGCCATCTTAAGACACTTCCTCCTACGCTTCCTCATACTTTAACACTATCTCTATCTCTACCTCACTTTTGCTGAATACATAGAGTTCCTGTTGGGAAGCCCACTGTCTGCAAGTGTAGCTACTTCATAGAGTACATTATTGAGTGACCTTTCTGCATAAAAAAAGGATATATATTAAAAAGGATTATACTTTCTTACACTCTAACAATAAAGATATTTTAAGGGTGCGCTGGATAATTGTTCTTGCAGAAGCTTCCAAAGCATGTTTCTATTTGGAAAGCTTTCTCACAAGCTAACACTGTTGTAGGATTAAACATACAACCTTTAAGGTTTCTCCTGGGAAAAACAACTGAAGACAACTCCTGGACGAACAATGCTTTTAGAGGGTAAACATTCATCTCTGCCTCCTTGCTTTATATCACCAATAGAATGACTTTGTTAATCACTGAATTACTGTTCCAGAAATATGGAACGAGCATCTCAGGAAGCTGTAGTTTAGATGCGGAGAACTGTCTGAAGAGTTTTGCCAAGAGTGTGTAAGGAGTTTGTAATAAGAATTTTGGGGGGGGGGAAGTTGGACTTTGTACAAATGTGTGAAGTAACAGTATGTAAGATATTGCTTATAAACTGCAATTGTGAATGAAGCATTAATTTGTCCTTAAGATCTTCCACTTGTGATAAAGGGCTGATTTAGTTTTGCTACACTCCTACACTCCTTGAAAACTATCCAGAGTCTTCTTTGGATGGTTAATGGGTCTAGTCTTCTAAAGAGGTTCTAAGAGGTTGAATGCCAAACCCTGAATTAAGGTTCTATACAAACTCTTTGTTTTCACCACAAGAACCTCCACTGTATGTGTTTCCCCAAATACAAACTCTATGTGTTTACCAAATACAAACTCTATGTGTTCACCAAAAAGAACCTCTGTGTGTTCACCAAATACAAACTTATTGTGTTCACCAAATATATCCTCTATGTGTTCACCAATTACAAACTCTATGTGTTCACCAATTACAAACTCTCTGTGTTCACCAATTACAAACTCTATGTGTTCACCAAAAAGGACCTCTGTGTGTTCAACAAATTCAAAGTTTGTGATCACCAAGAAGAACCTCTATGTGTTCCAAGAATGCATGTAACGTTCCAATAAAATCAATAATATTGGATTAATTTGCCCCCTTACTCTACTTTGCCCCTTGGCCCCCAGACCTGCATCTCAGTCCTACATAATACACCAGTATGACCAGCTCTGCCTACTGTTTGTTTCTATCCACAAATGAATATGTTCTAGTAAAAGCAGTATATCTCTGTGTGACAGAAAAAATGCACTCCACTGAGGCACAGTCCATCTTAACCGCAAACAAATGTTCTGAAATACATGATGAAAAAGTGATGAAATCCATGACAGCTGCTGGTATTATGACTAGTTCCTCCTTAAACTGTTGAAAAAGTGTTAACATATAAACTTAGAAATGTGTAACCATATCATTTTAACATCTAAATTATGAGCAGTAGATCCTCTTAGAGAACAGGAGATTTGGAAAGATTATCGTGCTAAACAGGATTATATCGGAACCGATAATAATGGCACCAAAATCAATGAACATCCTGCACATACTGTACTTCGTTTAAAATAAAAGTAGGCAATGTACTCCCCAACTTCCCACTTTGTGTTTCAGGTTTCTGGAATTCTAGCTCTTTCAGTCTGCAGGAACGTTCTATTAGCAAGGTTTCTCCATGATTTACAATCGAGCAGCAACTCATATTTTTCTTAGAGGAAAAGAGAGTGCATGTGCACCCAACATCATTTGCATAAGCTTTCAGGTCCCTTGCATTAGCACCCTGCAGAAATTAACTTACAATCCAGATATCACAGCAGGTACGACATGGCTTCCATATATTGTCAGCTTCCCCCATACTCATTCATCACTCATTCATCTTCAGTAACAGCTGACAACGGAGTATGTCTCTGATAAAGACAAGCAACCACAAAAGGCTTTTCACAATTCTATGCATTTTTAACACCCATGAGTCTGTTTGCCTAGTCTGAGTCAAAGTGAAATTGATCATTTTGGTTCATTTGCTACTTGATTTAGTTTAGTTGCACACTGCAAAAAATAAATAAATTAATAATAATAAAAAAAAAAAAAAAATAGCTGAGGCTTGAATATGTACTCAAACGCTTTCATTCATTAGTCAGAAGCATGATTATGGAAAATGAAAAACAAGTCTTTGTCAAGTTTGTGTAGAAATGGCAAAAATAATCTGAGCCTGGATCTTTATTTTCTCTTTTTATTCATTAGTCCAAATATAAGGAAAAATATCACCCGGTGAATGATATCGCATGAAGGGGTAAAAAATATACTAGGGTTCGAGTCACACAGGCTAAACTTATATGTTTAGCTATATGTAACTGTTTATTCCACTGTGTTGCATGAATCATGAATATTGCCTGAATTTTCATCATCCCCATCAGTATTTACTTAGTGGCTAGTTCCATGAGAATTAGCTTGCATTAAGAAGCAGCTAATACGGTATAAACAGAGATCCCTCTTTAGCCCACTGCTCAAAAGCCACTAAACTATGTTTAGTGCGTAATAATTATGTGACGTTTCTAATTTAAATAGATTGTTAGCTCTTTCTGTTAGACTCAGTTTTACCGTAAATATAGATAGTTTAAACCCTCCATTAGTGGCTGAGTATCAATGAAGACAGGTTCATTTCTTGAACAAATATCTCCGTTGCGTAGCATCTGGCTCTGTTTTCATTACACTTCTGGAATAATCATTGGTCTTTAGAGTGGTGTACTGGTCAACAAACTGGTTTTAATGTATGGTTTAAATTTATATCATATAACTTTTTTTTTTTTTTTTTTACCCTGTTATTTTTGTAGTTACCTCTGCCAAGGAGGGTACATTTTCAGTGCAGTTTGTTTGCCTGTAAGCAGTATTGCGCAAAACCTATCGAGGAGATTTCCATGAAACTTGGCGGCATGGTGTAGCACGCACCACGGAAGAACCCGTTACATTTTGAAGTGGATCTGAGTCACAGGGTGGATCTACAAATTTAGTTTTGCTTTTGCTAACATTGTGAGATACTTGGCCTTGGCGGAAGTCTGTGCTCAACAATGCTATACATCTTAAATTCCAGTGAATCCCAGGAGAGTTCAATCGTGATAAGACATAGAAAATGTAGAAATATCTGGACATATGAAGCGGTTGTGGTTCCAGCTTTATCATTAGACTATTGTCCTTAGCTCAGGTCTCCGATCTGAGTGCCGTTCTAGATTATATTCTTGTACTTATTTTTTTACTCATTTGTGCTAGCTAGATTTACTGGCTTTTTTATTTATTTATTTATTTTGAGCAAAGATATATTTAGCAAAGACTCAGGCATTGTCAAATTGTATCAAAATTCAAAATACTACCATTGAGAAATGCATTGACGTAAAATTCAGGATATTTAATTTTACAGATGCTGAGATACCTGTACATTTTGTAAGAATGTCAAGAATGTAAGAATTAAAATTAATTAAAGTAATGTTACATTTATTGCGGATGAGAGTTAATCTTTGGTACCCTCTGAAAACATCTTAACCAGTCATTCTATATTATTCCTGTGTGCTGGTAAGACGTTAAACAATTATTACTCAGAAAGACTTTTTCTCCATGGTTCTCTAATATTCAGCAAAGAAGACATCTCCATCAAGTTAATATGAAACATCATAAGCAAACAGCAAACAAGATCCACATAACGAAGAGATTTTGTTCATACTCTGAGTAGAACATTTGGCAGATTATTCTATGTATGCCAGCTGATGTAATAGTTGTGTACCAGTGTGAAAACGTTTACAACTGCAGAAGTATTGGATAAATTACTGTAGATCCTCTTTTTTTTTTAAGCTGAAAATGAGCATAAATAGTGTATATAAGCAGAACTTTTTTAGAAGTGATTTTCACTTGTTTAACCATGTTTTGTCTGATATGGTTTTGTCTGATATCTGTTTTGTCTTTGAACGGGTACATTAAATATTAATGAGTTTGAGGAGTACTCGTTCATAAGGTTGTACACTGAATGAACAGTTTGTTCCTAGTGTTTATTAATTCAGCTTATTTTTAAGGATGCAGCCTGGGTCAACTCAGGAATATTTAAGGATTTTTGGAGCCACAAAAATGATCAAACACAATCAAAAAGTAATTTAAGAAAATACTCAAGTAGTTTTACTTTTTCCCTATAATTTATTATTTTTTTTTCATATATACTTGAATTACATATACAAGTGAATTACCACTTTAGTAGCAGCATTTTTCAGTACCCTTTCCACCACTGTTCAAATCAGTGGCCCTGTACTCATAACTAACCCTGTCACTGAACAAATCCTGCCTACTTTCTGCTCCTTGTTCCAGGGATCTAAGCAATTATGAATGTCATCTAAATCAGCAGAGAATCAAATTTGCTATCTATAGATATGGATCTAACTGTGTGTGTAACCAGCATTGTATAATTCTTTTTTCAGCACATCGTTTGCACATACGTTTCGTGCTCATGTTCATACATGCACATATCCTAAAGTTGAAACACACCCACACACACGCACACACACACACACACACTCAGGTCTTAAGGTGCCTGACTCTCTATGTCCATCACTCACGCGATACTTTTTTCACCAGCCCTTTTTAGTTTGCACAATGACAACCACAAAACTATTTACCTTCAGAGATGGGGCAGGTGAGGACCTGTGTGCTGTAAGAGCTGAGAGGAGCCACTCTAGCGGAATGTTTCTTCATCCTCCTGTGCGTCCCAGTTTCGGAAGGGTGTGTGTGTGTGTGTGTATCTGTGTGCGCGTATGTGTCTGTGCGCGTGTGTCTGTGTGTGAGAGAGAGAGCTACACGGCTCAACTCTTCTGACAGATCTTCTTCACCCCTACCTGCATCTCTGCTTCAACTCACTCTTTCTTCACTATTATTTCATTTTCCTTATTGTGTGTTCCCTCTCTCTCGCCTCCTCCAACTGTCAACTGACTTCCACCTGCCCTTCTCCAACTCTCTCTCTGTCTCTACATATAACCATAGCCTGCCACGATGCTCCCAGCGTCACAGCTGCACTGTCATTCTGTTATCCTGTGTCTCCTAGGGAGACTGGGCTTCAAGTGTGTGTGGAACAGTGCAATCATTCTCTCTCTCTCTCTCTCTCTCTCTCTCTCTCTCTCTCTCTCTCTCTCTGTCTCTCTCTCCCCCTCTCTCCGCCTCCCGGGCTGCGCAATGGATCCACCGCTTTGTTTGGAAGGTAACCAAGCAGCTCAGGCTAATTATGATGGGTTTGCCCCTCTCCCCTCCTGCCCGTTTATCTCTTGCCTCATGTCTGTCGCCTACATTGTCACATGGGCCAGAAAAAAGGAATCATAGGTAATCGAAGAGTGTGCTATCTTTCAGTTCATGTCTCTTCTTCCCCAATCACTCTCTACCTCCTTCAGGAGCTCTTGTCCTCTACTCAAAAGCTCTCTACCGTCACGTCTGATCGAGGTCTTGCTCTGATGTTGGAGCCTCTGCAGTACTATGCTTGCCAAACTCCAGGCTTCAGGGACTCTGCAAAATCTCCTCGATAAAACACTGCGCTTTTCACACTGCCATGATGCGCTTTCTCGGATTACCTCAGGCAGGGTCGACTACGTTGCTCCTAAAGTGTCAACAGTGCTGGACATCTGAACTAGTGCTGTTGAGCACTCAGAGATTCACAGATGACTGCGGAGATGTGTGTGGGTTTGCTGAAGACATACAGAGATTTTTCCACATACACAGGACTGGGGATAATAAGTTGAATAAACTGGTCCAGATCTCTGATCATTTTGTTCGGTAACTTCACCTCTCTGCTTAGTTCTCATATGCATGATAAAGGAAATACCCAATACTGCTTACATTGAAAATTTTATATTCAGCTAATTAATTAAAAAGCTGTTTCTAATGTTTCAATTATGTCTGCCTTATAGCTGCACAGTGCCTTCAAATATTCATATGTTGTTTTTGTTTTTTTTGCCAGTACTGTATATACCACATTTCCTTTTTTACAGTATGGCTGTATTTGGCTTACATACTTTTACCCAAAGACAACTTGCATTTGAGCAGTCAAACGTTATGGGCCTTGCTAAGTTTTCTTGCTAAGGGGCTTTCTGGCAATCACATCCTTCTAATCACTAGCTTAGAACCTTATCTGCTGAGCCACCACAGCTCCAAACATCTACACTGGCACTGCATAATGCGGACAAATAATTTCAAATTTCCTCTGTAATCGCTTGCTTCCATGCTGACAAACTGTAGCATCATATAGTTTGTTTGGCCATGGCTGGAATAGAAAGCACAGCTCAAATACGCTTATGTTTACTGAAGTGGAAAGTCTCCATTCTGCTGTGTGGAGTTCTCCAGCAGGGTGCGTCCCAAGGCTTGGCTGTCCTGGCCAACAGCTGTCCTGTCAACTCAGGGAAAATCCCATTAACACAGTATCATCCTAACTCTGAAACACTCTCAGCGGTTTCATCCCTTATATGGATCTGCACTTGATTCTTCAAACACCCACACACTCCTCCTTCAACACATGGTTCCTTCTCTCTCAGAACAGACCGCACAGCCGCAGAGTGAGATATTCCTGAGACAACCACATGTCTCACCATCAAGGTTTCTCTCTCTCGTTTTCACAGTCTTTCTTTTTCAAATGCTTCACCTCTCAACTGGGACAAGATAGACAAGAGAAACGTGTTTCACAAACATTTCTCAGGTAAATCTGGGCTAGTTTGAACAGAGAGAGAGACACAGAGAGAGAGAGAGAGAGAGAGAGAGAGAGAGAGAGAGAGACTCACGCATATACACACAGAAGCACAAAGTGCTCTAAAACAACCTCATAATGCATGCTTTATATTATTGGTTTAATAACTCAAAGTTTCTGTCATACTAAAACACTCATAATGTGAATATGCCTAAGGGGACTACAGTTCAAATTATGGCACAAAAAAAGCAAGGTGCATGCTGAAGACAGAATATTCCCAGATGCAGACATAACAGTGCTGATCCATAAATATTGTTGTTTTCAATGTGTAGAATACAGCATGCTATGGATTTATATGTACAGTAACTGCTTGACGTGGCTTCCTGCTCACCGCGGTTGCAGAGCGGTTAATTGAGTTATCACAGCTTTCGGGTCAGCTCCAAATTAAGAGACCATTTCATTTATTTATTTTTTTTCTTAAATCAACATCTGTACGTATGGCAGCCATTTAATTCCAGTGTCTGTTGTGGCATTCCAACACAAACACACCTCATTTTACTTAACGAGGTACTGATTAGGTGATCACCTGAACCAAATCTTATTTAATGAGGAAAAGTATAAAAACCACTGTTGTGGTCATCACTATCCTCTTGCAATAGGATCAGTTTGGATGGCAAGAACAGTGCGAGGAGCACATTAAATTTAACTGAATATATATATTCAACATAACAAATGAGTTAAATAGAAAACTTTTGAGTGAGAAAACGAAAAGGTTCAGTCCTGGCATTTACTGGCAGAGGGATACAGTGAGCATCAGGTTGATTCCATTTTCAAATTTTCAATGACGGTAGTTCATAAGAACAAGGTCAAGTAACAGACATTGGGGACAACAAAGTTACACACTGGCAGGGGTAAAAACGACTCTTTACTGACCGGGATAATCGTCAAATCCTTTGAATGACACAGACCATTAGTAGCAAAGAAGATTCAGGCTGGTTAGATACTGAAGGACCTGGAGACCTGTATACTCAGGGACTGGACTGACACACACACACACACATACACACACACACTCACAGTCATTACACCACTCAGCATTTTTACTTGCATTACAACTTGTTTTTTTGCTGCTACGCATTAGTTGCTGCTCGTACTGTCTATTGTCTTTGTTGCACTTGTCTCGTGTTTGTTTACTTGCTGTTTTTGCACTTGTCTGCACACGTGCACTTTATGCAGTTGTCTTGTCTTTATGTGGCATACGTGCAGTTTACGTTTTTTTGTATTCTCCCAGTGCAGATTGTTGTTTGTGAAGGACGCATGAATCAAACCATGTACAAGGTGATCCCGGAAGAAAACTTGCTTCCTTCTGGTCTGATAATGTTCCATAACTCTGAGGATTGGGTTTAACAGCAGCACAATGCTCCATGCCACACAGTGAGGTAAGATCAAAACCCTGTCATGGCCAGCATAATCTCCAGACCTGAACCCCATTGAAAACCTCTGGAATGTGATGAAGAGGAAGATGGATGGTCACAAGCCATCAAACAAGCCTGAGCTGACTGAATTTTTGCACCAGGAGTGGCACAAAGTTGCTCACGATCAATGAGAAAGGTTGGTGGAGAGCATGCCGAGACGTGCAAAAAGCTGTGATTAAGTGTCAGGGATATTCCACCAAATATTGATTTCTGAACTCCTCTTAAGTTCAAACATTAGTATTGTGTTGTTTAAAATTTAATATGATCTTGCTTTCTATGAATTATTCAAGGACTGAATATACTGTATCAGTTGTCAGTAGTTTATAGAATAAAACTGTTAGAATAAAACATTCAAACATTAGAATAAAACATTAGAATAAAAATGTTCAAGTTCCACAAACACATACAATACCTATAAATAGTAAAACCAGAGGACCTGATACCCCCCCCCCCCCCCCCCCCAAAGCCTGTTAATGGCTCTCATAGTTCCTAAAACTTAGTTGATACTTAAGTTAATAACTGGACTCAACTAGAATTGTGTGCGGGACTGTTTTTTTCCTTCTGCTCATAGAGTTATTATTTTTGTTTGTACCTGCCCATTATATATTCTAATGGATTTTGTCAGTTCCATTTGTCAAACTATAAACAAACTAGTAGCTCTGACCATGCTTTTAGTATGATTTAATGAGAATGAATGAATGAATGAATGAATGAACGAATGCTGCAAAAGCATGCTATTGATCGTGGCCTTTGTTTATGCCTTGAGTTTCATATCTGATAAACTTGCTCATGCCCACATGAACACTAAAACCACCTACTCACACAATTTTTTGTTGCTTCCTATGGGATCCCAGTCCCGATGCACACCTCTAGTCTAAATCTGATACAGATAGAGATGAAATGCGAACTTTTTTGGATCCTATCTTATATCTATTTGCATCTTACAGAGCACATTATCTGTTCGTTCAAAATAAAGTATTATATTTGGTTACACGCATTTATGTCTTCTAATTGACATCCCACCTGGGATCTCATTACCAACGCCCTTTAATAGGTCAGCTAGCACTATTCAGCCTACCATCCATCCATCATACCATCCTTCCCTCCTACCTTATATCCATCCATCACACACAGACAGACCTGCTCAGAGAGGCCTGCTGACCTGCAGTCACGTCATAGAATATAATTCCAAATGCTCCCCTTCTTTCCCCTCCCATAGCAACAGCCGAGCCCGGGCCTTCTACCCTGATACACTGCTGCTATCAGGCCTTTGTCATTTAGATCAGTGGCATGTTCCTCCACTATTGTCTACACACCTTGTCTGCCTTTTGTATGTCTCTAATACTCAGAGCTCTAGGAGAAGAAAGAAAGAGAGAGCTGAGAGGGGAAAAAAATGGAGGCAACACCCACGCACTGAAAGTGTTTTACACACTTCATATCCACTTATTCAACTAAGACCTCATAAAAGACCTCCAAGCGTGGAGGCGATGAGTGATTTGCATAGATAGTTGAACTCATCTTTTCATGAGCAGTCCCAGCTTGGAAATAAAAATCTTTCATTTTTTTCTCTCTCTAGGAGCATTTAAGATATTGAGATCTGAGACAGGCAAAATTAGGATATGCTTATTACAGAAAGAAATTAGGTTTAGTTTATGTTTTAAAAGAAACCCAAACTGTAAACTATGGAAATGTATATGGGTTAAAATGACGAGGGTGACACCATGTGGATGTGGCAACGTGGTACACCTTAATGGCAGAAATTTGTTGTTATTAATATTATATAATATTATGATATTGCGTCTAAATATTAATTAGACACTTGTGTTAGACCTCTCATTAGACTATTAATTGACTGAGTCCAAGCAAGATTTAATTTTCCAGTCATTTCCAAGCATGTATCTGCATTGTGGTATCAATTACAGTATCTATAAATATACTATGGCATTAGTGTGTCCTGTAATTAAGCATGACCTAAAGTCGGTCACTAAAAGCAATGCCGCATATCAGTCTACATCTATAAAATATGTAATAGTGCGAAAACGCCTGACTGGATGATGATTGATATGCCACCTCACTCCTCCATGTATTACGGCAAGAGCATCAGGGCCGTAGAAGCTCAAAAAAAAAAATTACTAAATGCCTCTGTGGCTGGATGTTACTGGCATAGTAATCAGTGTAAGTAGATTTGCAGTCATGGCGCCAGCAGTCACAACACTTTCCACTCCCTCAATATCTCGGTGCCAGAATGCTGGCAGAGATGTTAAACATCCTGAGGGGGGCAGTATGTAAATGTAAGACATCATCTTCTGAGAAGGGGTTAAAAAAAAAAACAGAATCGTAAGAAGCATTTTAAACAACGTCTCTCCCGTAGGAGTTCACAAGGCAATATGTCTTCTAAATACACAATTTCAGTAGCAGAAAGAAGCAAAAAAAAACCAAAAAAAAACCACGTCATACATGCACTGCAAACGATGCATAGAGTATTTTAACTGTAGGATATATATTTCCATATTAATGAGACAAAATAAGCACTTCAAGTAAAAATTATCAGCTGGACATATGCCACACAACATATTTACTCTCTAGCCAAGTATTTTGCCCGAACGCATGAATAGTATTTATACCGGGGTTATCATACCATACACAGGCATAATTTCACAATACAGGGGAGTGGATGGTGGCCAAAAATGCTGTAATTTCAACTTTCCAATCCTAAACTTTGCTCTCTCTGTATCTACTCTATAAACCTCACACTCAATAATTCTACACCATGGTCTTATGGTCATAGGGTCAAGTATTCAAGTCAGCAGCCCGCTCTATCTCTATTCTCGGCAAGTCCGCAGCTAACAGCGCCTCTCTGGTTGTATAGTGTCCCATTAGGCTTGTGGATAAAAATAGCCCACCAAGAGAGGAGGTCTCAGGAAAGCTGGAGATGTGATTGTTGTGAAGGGGCTGACTCTGCACACAGAGTTCTCGGCCAAACGGTTTAAATCATATCGGAATATATCTAATCACTTTACGGGGAATTAAATCTCTCTGAAACTCTTCCTGAACCAATTACAGCTGTACAATTTCCTCGCAGGTTCACTGCAATGGGTGAGGAAAATCAGCTTAGGAAGATCCTGAGTACATTCTTTAAAAATGGGTTCTTTAAAGAAAGTGATTCTTTAAAGGTTTGCTGAATAGTTAAGGGTTCTTAGCTTTAACAGTTTCCCTAGAGGGACAAAGCAAAAGCCATTACAGGTTTAAATCCCCTCCACCAATTTTGTTCATCTGCCAGTTCATCGCTCCTCTATCATACGACAGTTACCAGCCGGGGAGGGTGAAGGCTAAAACGTGTTTCCTCTGAGGCATGTGAACTGCAAATTTCTTTGAACTGCTGCTCATGCTGCATCACAGGGCAGCTTAACACACATGGAGGAAAGATCTATCTGCCCTCATTTTTGTACATTAGCTCACAGACACCCACAATTGGCTAGTAACAGTGTGACTGACAGGAGAGTGAGTAATGCCATGCCTCCCACCCAGAAAGTACAGCCAATTTTGCGCTCCTGGCTATGGCATTCTGGGTATTCAAACTCACGATCTTCCAATGATTGGGAAAATGCTTTATGTTGCAGCACTCAGAAGCTGGATTTAAAAAAAAAAAAAAAAAAAAAAAAACATTTTGCCCCCCAGGACATACTAGGGTCATTTCAGCATAATATTAGCTGAGTAAAATATGTAATATGATTTTTTTTTTAATATACATGAAACAAATTACAGATACACCAATCACTTTTTTCCCCATCACCCCCCCCCTTTTGGTACTATACTATACTATACTATACTATACTATACTATACTATACTATACTATACTATACTATCAGTAAATACCCATGTGCAAGGTATTTCTTTTTGTTAGTCATTAAAATACATGGCAGAAATTCAGCAATGAATTAAATCAAATATATCAGATCAAACCCAATTCTGATCCAGCTTTTCAGGCTAATATCAGTCTGATACCAGTAATCAGGAACTGATCAGCACATCCTTTACAATATACATTACAGACTATATGCTTTGCAAATGTACAGCCATTTTTTTTTTTTTTTTAGCATTCTCTCTAATTATTCTAAATTGTTTTATAATGTTCATAAAAATGAATGTCCTGTTTTGATAAATCATGGCACTGGCAATATTCAATGCATTTTGGTTTGGCCAAAGGAATGGAGGCTTATCTTTAACTGACACAACACATTTCCACCAGTTTGTTTTAATAAATTGCATATTGCTATTGCAATGCGCCATGGTACGGTATAATTACATGGTGCCATGATATAAAATGCAGCCCTGTAAGTACTAAGAAATATCTTTGCTTTTCATTTGCCAGTAATACAATTATTGACTTGGCTAAGTTTGTTCCAGAGTAAAAAAAAAATGGATGTAGATTTGTGTATTTACAGTAACAGTAACTCTTTGCTTCCATTACAGATCATAACACTCTCAGCCTTTCACACTTTCTCTGTTATTTATATAACTGCAGACTCAGACTTTAACAGCTACTATAAGTGGGTGTAATTTCAAAATAAAAAGACCTGAAGGCGCTCATATACAGTATGACCACTTATATCAAAGTATGACTGCAATGAACTGTAATAATTATAAGGTGTGCAAAGATATATGTACGTTTCTAGACATACTTTAAAAAAAATCCCTCCCCCTCAACATTCAGCTTGGGGAAAAAAAATAGCTCGAGAGGTATAAAAAATATCTGCGAGAAATGCAGTTTCTTTCCTCTATAAAGCTGTCAGTGCAGCGACTCCTTATGTCAGAAGACACCAGCAATACAAGGACGTTCTGACCCTGCGCTTGGCCCTGTGTTATTTTGTCAGTTTTGAATGTTTTAATTATGGGGCACATAAGCACTTAAGCAGTCCAGCAAATGGGGTGAACACAGAGCAGTAGTGTTAGATTACTAAACAGTTAAGCTACTGTTTCACAAAGAGCTTCACAGCACAACATCCAGGAGTACATTTCACACTGGTGGAGTTAAACATTCTGCAGCCAGTGAGCATCATACTAAATATGTTTTACATCAAATGATGAAATACGCCACGGAATTGATGAGGACAGTTATGAATGGATAAAAGAAGGATGTTATTCTGATGGTCTGAAGCAAGGGATTCTCAACTGTTCTGAACCACTTTAGCTGTAAAAAAATAAATGCCACAGATCCTCAGATTACAAATGAGCTTCATGAGCATTGTTAAATATGCACAATAATGTTTTGACTGTATTAGACTCACACGGCTTTCTACGTACACCTGAACTTTATGAACTATACAATAAATATGATACTTTTATAAT
>JAOVYU010000002.1:12545473-12560540 GCA_025674565.1 Synodontis membranacea
TATATATAATGATTATAATGCCTTTAATTTGCCAGTTAACCATAAAAAAAATGCCTGGAGTTTGCAAAACTCTACTACAACTGACAGGAACATGGTTCTATGGCCTGATGAAACAAAAATGGACCTTTTTGGCAGATATGGTCAAAGTTTATGGTCACCTGACCATTGCACCCATACTGTATGAGTGCCTTCCCCAAACTGCTGAAGCATAAACTTGTATGAAAGGTCTTTGTATGCCGTAGCATTACAGTTTCCCTGCAATGGAAGTAAAGGGTCCAAGCATGTTCCAGCCTGGCTGTGACCCTGTACACAAAGTGAGGTCCATGAATATGGTTTGCCAAAGCTGGTGTGGAGGAACCTGAGTATCTTCGGACTGATTTGAACCCTTCTGAGCATATTTGGGACGAACTGGAATGCCTCCTGAACTGACATCAGTGTCTGACCTTCCATGAACAACGAGCATTAGATGGTTTTCCAGTCCACCACAGAACACCATTCACACACCCCCATGACATTTAGCGTAGTCTAACTACTGGCATGCTATTTGGACACGGAAAGAAATTCTACAACTCAGAGTAAACCAATATGGACATGGGGAGACGGTACCAAACTCAGTAACACAGTAACTCAGTAAAAGAGGCAGTAACACAAACTCAGTAGGACCCTGGAGCTATGAGGTGGCAGTGCTTCCTGCCACACCACGGTGCTTCTCTACATGCATTATTATGTTTGATATATTGTTCTAGATGCTCACACATCTGTGTTGCACATTTTCAGGTTTCGCTGGGAAGGAAACAGGAGGCAGACTTGGAACAACTCAAAAGGTGCCTCTTTATTTTTCCTTTTTATTTCCCTACACTTTTTTAAGCTATTTTCTGTTTAGGAATATGTACACGCCCACACACACACACACACACACACGCACACACACACACATACACACACACACACAGGACACTTGTTAGGTGTCGGGCTAGGTCCAGGCTAGATCACACCCCACCTCCACAATCTGCTATATGGTATAGGATAACCACATTGTAAGACAAGAACAATAAGAGTTGAGCATGGTTTTATATGATCTTTTGACATACAGATTCATATCTGTAAACTCTTATTAACTTTATAATAAACAAACTCTGGCCTAATCCTAGACATACACTAGCTATATATATATAGTATATTATTATTATTATATATATATATATTATTGATCACAAAGCACAATCCAATTCATGCTGCAGGCTTATTGATTAACTAGCTAGCAATCTATTAGTAGCTGCATTACTAAGCATGTATGGCCGGAGTTAAAAGTCCAGGAGAAGTCATAAATTATCTTAAATGGTAGTTGCATACCATAAACAAAGAAAGCTCAGCAAAGAATGTATTTATTTTTTTTTTTTTACCATAGTTGACAAATTTCTAAAAAAAAATAAAAATAAATCTATGCCACGCTATAAAGGATACTTAGGCTATACTAATCTAAAGCCCTATCTATTTTCTTATCTTCCTTTTTTTTTTTATTTCTGTCACTGTTAAGCACTCTACGTGGGCAGATTTTTATAAACTACCATGCTTACGTGCAATGAATAAATGCAAATTAGATTTAGCTCTGAAGGAATTCTGCATGCTCTTCACACGATCGATCACCTACGTCACCAGCAGTACAAGTCTGTGAACAGGCCACTGCACTGCTCGACTGCTGCTCGGTGCAATTTAACCAATTACTCACTCGCTGATCTAGTGCCTCCTTCTCTCACTTTACTGATTTCCTTTGAACTACTCATTTCATTTAATTGAACTACAGCGTCTTTGATTTATTTGATTCACTCCACATCCAGAAATATCCTGCACCGACTACACCTCTACACTAATTCACATTCTCGTCAAGTCACTTTTGTCTTTATAAGAGCTGCTTTTATTGCTGACAATACTGCCTCAGCTAAGGCCACATTTTATCCGTAGTCCATTTTCATTTCTAATAATACACATTACTGCATTGTTTTTTTTGTTTGTTTGTTTTTTTTTTTTTTAAAGATCTGCCAATAAATTCCTATAATGCATTGTTGGCAGCAGGCCATAATCTCCATACTTTGATTCTTTTTTTTCTGTCTCTTTTTGGAACCTAGCTTAAAATAGCTTTCACAGCTTTTCACATATAACTGAACAGCAAAAGAATCAATGGCATGAATCACATGGCATGAGATTGTTAAACAGTGAATTATAGAGAACAAGTTTTTTTTTTCTTTGTTATTATTTTTTAAAGACGGTGAAGCAAAAAATGCTACCAGTATGACATTACTGTATGTATTACAGAGTGACTTACAGAAGGGCTTCGTAGTCCCTACCGAAAATTATCCTCATGCTAATTCACCGGGTCAGGGACTAAGAGCAACATCAGCTAATACTATTTTAGAGGATATTAGTACAACATGAAAGTAAACCCACAAAACAAGGGATTTAAAAAAAAAATATATATATATAGCATTTATTGTTATTTATTAACGTGCTCAGTGAAGAGGTTGGTCTTCAGTCTTTGTCTGAAGGCAGCTAGTAAATCAGCTGCTCGGACAGCCAGGGGGAAGTTCATTCTACCACCTGGGGACCAAGACAGAGAAGAGTATTATTGCATGTCTTCCTTGTATCTTGAAGTGCAGTGGGTCCAGCTGAGCTGTTCTGGAGGTTCAAAGGGAGTATGGTGCAGAGCAGTGTGCGATAATGCATTAACAATGCTGGGCTCTGGTCCATTTATTGCAAAGCATCAGTGCAGCTACAGGAAGCCAGCAGAGGGAACATAGCAATGGGGTAGCGTGGGAGAACTTGCATGTCTTGCAGCTGCTTTCTGGACGAGTGGCAGGGGTTAGAAGGTGCGCAGAGGCACACCTGCAAAGAGCATGTTGTAATAGTTCCATGACAAGGGACTGAACAAGCATCTGAGTGGCCTCTGTGCTTTGAGAAATAGCTTTTTGAGAGAAATTGCACTGTGGCCAGTAAATGTTGACATGCCGGTCAGATTTTAAGCGTGACTCCACTGCCCTCCAGTGGGAGTCTGTGGCATGGTGAAGAAGCTTTAAAGTTGGATTTTATATGCATACCTTCAACAAAGGAGTATTAAAAAAAAAAAACATATTAAATGGTAAGACTTTTGTTGCAGGGTCATCATGCTGACTTAAAAGCATTTCTTGCACACCATTTCATCTAGCCTGTAATTTTTAAACATGCTCTTGTAAATTCATAGTTATTTTATGCTTTACAAATTTGCTATACCTTTTACATATATATTTTTTAATTTTTTTATCTTTTACAGTACCTTATAGACCTTTTAATAGCACAGTCAAAGAAAGAGCGGTTCGGGATACATGTCACTGCCTGTTGTACCTGTATTAACTATGCATGTGACAAATAAAGAATCTTGAATCTTGAATGCTGAAACTATATTGCTGTCGTTGTTTGCTTATCTTGCCAATTTCACCAGCATGAAAATCTGAAGAAAAAAACTGAAGAAAGAATGTCACATATAAACCTTTTTTATATTTATCTTATCATTTTAAGACGTCTCAGGAGGGATGTTAATAGAAAGGTCTGGGGTGTTTTTTTTTTTGTTGTTGTTGTTTTTTTTTTTTGCAATTTTGCAACCAGTGAAAGTTAACTACACAGTAAGCATGCTTATATGAATATTTCACTAAAAAATGATCCCATAACCTTTTCAAGTTTTTCTTTAGAGAAATGAGAATTCATTCTGTTAATGCAGGAACTTTTCAGAGTCTGTCAGGATCTTGGATATTGTCGATAAACACTAATCCCTAAGTAAGGCAAATATAATATAAGGTCAAGTATTACAGGTCAGAGCCTAATACATTTATTCTAAGACCTTAATCTTCTTTACCTTACTAAAGAGCAACCTCAAGATTGTAGCAATGCAGAAAGCTTTCTCTCTCAGGTTTTGTTCTCTTGTCAGAGGCAGATTGTTTTCTGCATACAGTATCAAATCCCTGTACTGATAATGCATCAACAAATTGTTCTCTTGCTTTCCTAGCAGCAGCTTCTTCCCTGCAAGCAATCACAAGAATCATTATTCATATGCATAGTTTCTTCCAAATGAACAACCCTTTGATTAAGATTTAAATAAATAAATAAATAAATCTTAGTTCATAACCTGAAGTCAGTATACAAGTGCTAGCTTGTGCAAGTACTACAGTGGACTAGGTGGTAACAAATAGACAATTATAAATCTAGGTGCAAGCACAATACATAAGGGAATCACTGTCAGTATCCTACCACTGAAATGCCATCATACTGGAGCACCTCGACCTGTGAGCATGATTAGACCTCAGAGAGGACATGCCAAGTGCCCTGAAGTTGAAGACCTGAACTGAGCAGTGCTGCAAGGAGCCTTTGATGCGTGACATGCCGGGGCAAGAGTTTTGAATTTGATTCTTGTAGGAGTGTCACAGGAGAACTTCAGGAGGTTATATACCACACTGTCATTCTAAATCCTCTGTACTAGAGATATGGCATATGAAGGCACACCAGCAAGAAGAGAGTTGCTGTAGTCAAGTCTTCAAATGGCTTGGGCTTATATACTGTAGCATTGATTCTCTGGTCAAGAGAAATTGTACATTATGGAAAAGAAATCTGCAGGATCTGGAAGTTGATTCAGTGTGATCTCTGAATTAACAAACAGTGAATTGATTTACATGCTTGAATCAGACATAGACAAAGTATACATATTCTGGATGAGAGGAGAATAGATACTCCTGGTCAAATATTACTCCAGTACAAGTGAAAGCTGCTCAGTCTATTTGGTATTTGAGTTAAAATACTTGTTTTTTAAAATGCTTAAGTCTTTAAAAGTACTTTTAAAATGTTTTCGATGTTTCATATTTTTAACTTTTCTTTTATCAATACATTGTTGTATTTTTTATTTGACAAGATTGAGCCACATTTCTTAAACATTAATTCTGAAACTTCACAATGACGTTCATTTGGCGTTTTTTTTTTTTTTTTTTTTTTTGCTAGCTAGCTATTAGTATGCGTCAGCAGTGGATTCTCACTGGACCTGGTCCAATGTGACAACTTGGTGGGCAAATCCATAAAAAGTCATTCGACCGACCACGCCATAAAAACTGCAACTACTACAAGCACATACAAGTTCATTAAAAATGTTTTACTGGAATTAAACAAATGTGTACATATCTCAACATGCTTTCTTGTGTTGGATGGCAATGTTTTATTTGTTTTATATACAGGCAGCAATGAAGGTTGTGAGTTTTAAACAGAACAAATATTTTAAATTATATGAATCATTCTCCATTTCAAAAATCTCAAATTTGGACTTTAGATATATCCACGGGTGCACTGAATTGTCATTAGCCATGATTACCACCAGCAAGTAAAAAAAAGCAGCAAGCACTTTGAACATTATGTAAGCAAATAAGTGTAAGTAGTTTACTGTGACTGTTTTTCCTCCCCCTGCCTTTCACTCAAAGTCAGCTGGGATTGGTTCAATCCAGCAAGATGGATGGATGGATGGATGGACGGATGGATGGATGGATGGAGGGATAGATGGTTGGATGGATAGACGGACAGAAAAGGAAAGAAAATTCATCCACTGACTTCAAAGCTATACTTCAAAGTATCGATTAATGGGAACCTTCATTGAAATGTGGAGGAGTCAAAAGTACACACTACATTTTAAAGTATTTGTCTTTAAAATGTAGTGTGGTAAAAGTTAGAAGTTTCTGAAAAATACTCAAATGTAGTACAAATCCTTGAAAAAGGTACTTAAGTAGAGTACTCAAGAAAATGTACTTTGTTTCTGTCCACCCCTGGCTAGGACTAATCCTATAAGCATGATGAGAAGAAGGTGAGAGAGCACATCTCCATCCCCAAGGCAGCAAGACTGGAAATGAGGATCTGGTAATTATCTGGCAATAACAGTGTCAATATAGCAGTACTACCTGGCTTGTACATCTTCAATGATTACAAGCAAGACTGTCTCCATAAAACGTACCGTAAAGCCTTGTGACCAGACAGATTATCATCCATTATCATTTAGATGAAGATATGAAGAAAGCTCTGTGAGAACTGCACATTCCAGAATTTTAAAAAGAAATAGGGAACAGGGAAACAGCTATTGACCATGGATTTTGGTAAAGGAGTATCACATTAATAATGGCATATGCTCAAACAAAATTAAGTCAAGAGTGTATCACATTTGACTAATGCTATAGTCTGTTATCTAGTAAAAATTTAAAGTAATCATGTAACTCTGCAGAGTATTTTTTAAAATTGGGCAATTCGGTATAAAACTGTGATGATGGCCAACTTAAATATCCTTTCCACTGCTGTCTAATGATGAGCAAACAAGCATGGGGCAAGAGTGTGCTCTTAATGGTGCTTGTTGCAATTTGTGTTTTTTGATCACTAAATGCAATGCTAACTATATGGCTGCGAATGGAGCAGTAAGCGCACTGCCCCTCTATTGTGCAACATCTAGAAAGATGATCAAATCAAAAGAACATCAGCATATGTCTGGCAAATTAAATCACTGGTCATGCAAAAGAGGTATTTAAAATAAAACTTTATGAAGATAACATCTGTTGAATGTCTTACAGTATGTACACTACATGTTGCCCCACCTACCCCCAGTGATGAGCCGCCACTGATTTGTGCATAGTTTTTTTTTTAACTATCAAATGTGCAGAGGACAAATTTAAGGATCTATGGTAGACTGCTTGATAGATGTGCATTGATCAAAGCTGTCACTCAGTGGGAGGTCACTGGAGATTGCCTGGAGAATTATGGATGGTATTGGGTCAAGAAAGTGGGTCGTCAGCCGATTTGTGGCCATTAGCATCACCGCTTCTTTGTCATGATCAAATGTGTGGACTGTCAGACTCACATTGTGAGTATGTGTTCGATCCACCAAAGATTGATGACTTAAAGATGCATGAATGCCAATGACGTTCTGAGAAAAGTGCTGGGGTCATCAGTGAAACAGAAAAAAAGGAAGGGAGAAGGTGCAAACAAGAGCAAGGTTAAGTAAGAAGGGAAGTAAGAGAATCATTTACATGGCTTGAAGAAGATTTTAGAATTGAATTTTATTTTTCGTTTTAGAGTTAAAAAAAAAAATAAAGCAGCTTTAGCAGTAGCAGCAGATACTGGAGTGGTGCCGAGGATCAGCGGAAGAAAAAAATGACAGTAGAAGAGAAAATTCGACAAAGAAATTGAGGAAAACACACATAGCGTTACTGCGAGTTCTTGGTGAAGAGGATGTTAGGAGTCTTGCTTGATTTGTGGGTTGATAGTGACTAAGTGATTAAGGCTGAAGGATCTAACATGGTGGATGACTGTGCACAGACATAATGATCAAGCAGAGCAGGAGGGGTGATCCTGTGGAAAATCCGAGAGAATCAACCTCATCTGCGAAGTTACCAAGAGGACATGGAAGCCAATAGGCCACAATGATATGACGTTTTCTATGTTTCCAGACACCATTGACATGAAACAGCATAATTCAAGACTGGAAGTGTAGGCTGAGATGAAGTCAGCTTTGTGCACAGAGAGGTCACCAGCATTGAGGTGCTCCACAGCTGCAGATCTGGGAGAATAGATGTAATGGGCGAGACCACATCTGTGCATACAGTAGAATCCCATCAGTAAAAAAGGAGCAGTCAGAATCAGAATCCTCCAGAAACATATGATTAACAGAAAGGAAAATCGAGTAGTAACAGTGTTACAGGGTGATGTGCTTTCTCATGGTCCTTCCTCCTATTCCCATACAGTTGTATTTCAAGCCTTGACACACACAAAAAAAAGTTAATAAAAAAAGTGTAATTTTTTTTTTTACTACAAAGTATGAGTAATACTTACTGTAATTTTTTGTGACACCAGGGGGAAGCAAATTTCCATTTTATTTTGGTTGACATTTTCACATTAGTTTTCTTTTCCTAGGGAAGGAAACAAGAAAGAAGTAAATTTTTTCTATGAATGTGTAACTTGAAAAATAATATTACAGTATAATATTACAGGCTGCATGTGATGGATGAGAATTACTCAAAGTCTCAAACCTCATACCCTTGAACATTTAAGAGGACATGCTGCCAAGTCCTCGAGAACTCCATATACTGTAGGTCCGTTATGCACTTCAGTACACTCCCTTGTTCACATCCACCCTACACCTGGTAGCCTGCTATGTTCATCAGTTTGTAGTCAAATCTCTGGGGCACCATAAAACCCTTGTGGGTTGAAAATCTTCATCATTTGCATTGTGAGCTCTTAATAGACAGAGTGAGGTGCAATTGGAATAAGACGGGGGTGTATGAATTCCACCGCCTTAAACACACCTTTGTGAGGCATAGCTTTCATAATGATGTAATTTCAGCCTGATTACAGTCATGATTATAGGATAGGCACCGTTTAAATGGACAGATGCCTGGTAAATGCGTGCTTGCTTATACTATGTTTGCTGATGAGTCACTGATGTTCTCTGCAGGACAATGTTAGTGTTAGTGGATTATGCACTATGCAGCCAGCATTGTAAGAAATAATAAGCTATGCTACATATTTTAAACCAGCTAACTACTATCAGGAAAACAATAATTATAGACCATCTTCTCTCTTAAATGAGATAGACAGAGACAAACAGTGAGCAACTAAGCAAATTCATGTTAAGACTATGGGTCTGAGGAAGAAAATGTTTGCCCTCTGAAGCTTAGTAATCATTTATACAGTATGTATATACATTACATAACCTAACAATGTATCAAATGTAATTAACGAAAACGATCGCAGAGCTGTTTCTTAACGCTGGATTCTAAAAGGCTTTGAGAAATTTAAGGACAGAGTGAAAGTTTGCCTAAGCCTGAGGGATTAGTTTATCACTGTGTGAAGTGGACTGGAATTTCATAAAGAGCAAAACCAGGGTTTGCTTACACTCACTGGGTTGCTAGAGGACAGGGTGGCCGTGGAGGATTGAACCGGTTTCTTTCAGAAACACATGGCTGAGCACTAAGACTATACCTAGACCTCTGAGGATTTTCTTAACATGAGCTGTGTTATGAGTCAGCAGATCTAAAACATGGGACTCTGAGTGCAAACTGTAAATGTATGAACCTTTGCGTAATAGCATATAAAGTCTCGAAAATATTATGATCTTTTTGTTTCCCTGCAATATCCATAGGACGCAGGATATCAGATTTTTTACCACCGTTACTCAACCGGGAACGTCACAGTGTTGTTCCAGCGGCTTTTTTTATTGAGCAGTGGTGACGGCAAACCACTTTTCTACTAGAAGATATAGGATATAGTGGATTAGGACAGTGACTCTTCATTCATGCACCTTATGACCGAGCTTACACAACACGATAGTCAGCATTAAAAGCTGAAAAGTAATAAATTCATTTTTTTTTTTTTTTTTTTTTTTGTTCTTGCCAAATCCAATAAAGCTGCCTGGTGGTGTGAGATATCCACTGCGCTGTATATAATATAATCTTGAGAGTTAAACTATTCTTATAATATCCTTGAGAAAGAGACTAGAATGCAGTTTCCACTTGGAAGTGAACCAAACTCTCTTCTTTGGTATAGAAAGGTTCGTTTGGGCATAAATGTACAGGGCTGAGTCTTAACTAGATGAGAGAGTGTTCAATACTCAAATGATACTCATGCTACCATTTAACCATGATGTTTATGCAACAATGTTTGTGGGAACCTCGTCCCTGCTTAGTTGAACGAATGAACGAATGAATGAATGAATGAATGAATTTCAGAAACAAACCTGGATGTAGATAATTGGTAAATAAAAAAAAAAAGTTCATCCTTTATTATTATACACATTTACATGCAGTAAATAAAAGTAACTGAAAATTGAGTATGTGTGCATGTAAGTTATTCCCTATTTTTAAAGTCTGAAATTGAACTACACTTTTTTTATTGAGAAACAAAGTAAGATTTATCATCATCTGAAAAGGAGGAGCTTCATTTGTTTTGTTTTACGGTTCACAAAGAGAGTGCAGTGCTGAGTAGCCAGGCCAAACATGTTTTGGAGTGGGGGGCTTTCAATACCGTCCAACATTGTTCACTCCCTTTTACCCTCACCCTTTTTTTATGATCAGCAAACATCTGGATGGGATGAGGGCTTTGAAATATGAGGCCTGAATAAACCATATCAGCTCCTGACATCTCCACACATTAACATTATTGCTTCTGTTCTTGCTGATGAAAAGACAGTTGTACAAATTTGGGGAGGTGATTTTGGCTGCTTGCTGGGTGTGATTTCAATCACTTGTCTCTGGACTTTATTGCTTTACACTCATGTCCTGTTCGCTTATGTCACTATAAATGAGAACATTTGTTGTCGTGTGCACTACATTTTTGCAAAAGCAAAAAGAGATGCATCATGTTTTTTTGTTGTTTTTTTTTAAATTGTCCAACATTAGCCCACTTACACTACTGTACTAACGCACACAAGAATCATTTGTCTAGCTCTTTTCTTTGCTTTTTAGACTTTTACCTATGGTCTATTAAAGCCTGATGCATTTAGCCAAACCTTGCTGTATCTACAACCTATAAATGCAAAGATTTACAAACTCTTACTGTGAAATCCTCAAAGTCATGTTATATGAGTTAAGTCTTACAAATGTTCCTTCTAATGTAGTCTTTCTTACACATGTTTTTATCCTCCACCCTTTAGCAGTGTCATTGTGTCTGTGTTTTTCCACTTTAAATGATTGCATGGCTTTCGCTGTTGGAAAATTAATCTCGAGTCACATTACATTTAACATGGTTCACTGTGATGATTCTTTTAAGTCATTTCACCCCTTTATGAGGCACATTCAAATACATGAAGAGCATGCTAACAGGAACTTGCTAGCACGAATGCAAAAAGGTTATTATTAAAAAAATATTATTATTTATTTACGCATTTATTTTTGCTAATAGAAGTAACTGCTAATATTTAGGCCATTACAATTTAATAGTTTTTCCTATTAGAAAACACTAATGCATAAAAATGATCTTATAGGTTTTAGCATCTTTTCATGCAAATGTGTGCACTCAGCCGTTAATGTATTTTTAAGCTTTAACGAGTCAGCTCTGAATTTTGCTTGGAAATGCTTGCTGTCAGTGGTGATGACTCTGGTCTGACTGTGGTCTCTGCCCACCAGTTTGTCCATTCTTGACACATTTACCAAATAGTAGTCAAACTCTTGTCAAATAAAACGATCACTATACTTTAGCATGCATTATTCAAGCACATCGATACATATAAACATTTATTAACCCTTTGTACAGTGGCTTATAACACTCTACTGCATCTATATTTTGGTGGGAACAAATCAGTGGTTCCATAATGTTGAGGGGAAATCAAATTTACCTCCTTGTGAGAAAAAAAAAAAATCTAATTTTATACTTGTATATTTATCAAAACTTTTGATGTCTTTATATTAGCCAAAAAATATATAAGTCTTTGAGATTTCAGGCCACAAGCACAAGTGGTTTCAGCTGGATTCTGCAGCCAAGGAAAACTCAGTTTAAGATCTCCTTGAACTTTATGTTCTTCTTAAGTTGACCAAAAACAGGTTAACATGCCAAAACAAAGGAGGCTGCCAAAGCAAACAAACACTTGTTTTCCAGAACTGAGTTGCGTTTTATGCGAAGTGGTGCTTGGGGGTTCAAGGCATACATCTACATGCGTATGTGGCAGAATTACATGTATACTGTATATGACATAAACGTCAGATTAAAAAATGAAATGCATTTACTTGAAGCTGATAAAGAAAATTTCGATGAATATAAATTTCCTTGTGTTCACCTACTTACAGCTGACAAAGTGGGACTGTTCCACTAGATATTTTGTAGGCTCTTGATTCCTTCGGGAGCAATTAGTGATTTTTCCCAGCTGCTAAATCGTACATCTGCAGATCTGGTCTTTATGTCCAAACTAGAAACCGTCTGACGCACTGGGATATTCCTGTGAGTCTCTTGCCGCGCCATATATAATTCATCTTATTTTTTAACATCATTCTTATTTACGAGAATTCATATATACATTAAGATTAAGATTTAAGAAAAAGATTAGTCAGCGTTTAGCATCAGGGGTTGCAGCTGTTTCTGAAAAAATAGCATGTGCTTGTTATAATTGCTACAAACTGCTCATGAGATCCAGCCAGGAGACATAAGCAAATGACCTGAGAGTATAATTACAGATGTTTATCACACTGATATGTAATTAGTATTATACCCAGAGATTAGTTTGCAAAGAGACTGAAATTTACCAAAAAGAAAAGAAAAGAAAAGAAAAGAAAAGAAAGAAATGACGAAAATAAATAAATAAATAAATAAATAAATAAAAAAGAACTCTATGCCAATTTCAATAGTAAAATGTTAATATATTAAAAAAAAAAATATGTAAAATTTATTAGGCGTGGAATATTTAATATGGAGGCAAACGTTACATCTGCACTGTAAAATCATTTTAGTAAGAGGAAAAGGCTGGTTCGTATAGGGCCAGAAGTTTGAGTGTTGTCTGGAGTATGACCTGCTTAATAAAACATCTCTACACAATAGAGGTCAACACCTGATAGCAAATCTGCCCTAATATTATGACTGAAGAATAACTGATCTTTATCATATGTCAAGTCTGTGAGACAGAGGGTTTTTTTTAAATAAATAAAGAAAGAAAGAACTAAAGGGTGAGCATCCAAGACAAAGGATGTACAGTAATATGACTAATAATTTGCAATGCTTGGTGAGAGAAAATGAAAAGCTGTAGAAGAAATAGCATGTTAAATATTTTAAGAATTTTGAACTTAGACAGTAACTTGGCTTTGGCATCAGACAAACTAGAAGACGGCCAAGCTGCGTTCGTGAAGTCAACAAGTTGCGAGTGAAAAGCAAGTGTGAGATGAGAATGTCAGTGACGCTGAATGCCACTGGTGGGGGGAGAAGGAGGAAAAGAAGAGCAACAGCCTACAAACACAAGTGCAGTTGCTCCTCTTGTTAAGGAGGCATTTCCTTTAGTGTCTTCTTGTTCATGCTCCCTCCCCCTCTTCACTGTTTATTCCACACAGAAAACAGCACAGCAAAGACGCACACCAATGTGTAGCCATTAAGGAACACCCGAAGCCACCATGTGATCTTACTTGAGTCCTATTTGTTAGCGTTAATCTATTAAAACTGTCTGCTTGGTGGCAAAAAAAAAGGAGACATCCTGTTGACCAAGCCCATTGGGTTATCTCTATACTGGAAGTGGAGGCAGTCACGACACGCTATGGTCCCACTGTTGGCTCATGAATGTAACATGGGTTAGCTGGGGATGTTACAAGGCGTGCTGAAAAGGGGAGGTGAGTCTTTGTGTCTCTGAGCCATCAAAGGAATCAGATGCTTAGCTTGCTGATGGCTTGATGCTAGAGATATTATGACCGAGCTGTCTTATTTGCCATTGTATCATCCTCTCACCCTCATCAACATCTGTCTCTCCAGCATCAGGGCCTGTCTGAAATGAAAAAAGCACATGTCCAGGTGAGGGCCCTTGTTTGCTCAGCGACAGTGCTCCTTTTGAATGAAATCTGAAAGACCGACTGAACTTACTGCACTTTAGGCTGTAAGAAATGCTGAGTGGTGGAGGCTGTAGGCTTGGATTAGAGAGCGTGTTATAGATTGTTAGATTGCATCTGGAATGTTTTTTTTTTTTTTTTTTTCAAGCCCATTATGAGAACAAATGAGTTTTAATGGCCATCAGCATTTAACAATTCTGGTGTACAAGTGCTCTAATGAAGTCTGTGAGGGTATATGAAAAATCTACAGCACTGTATGCTTACTATTTAATGCTGCAGTTCATCTAGATAAGATGCTGAGTGATAAAGTTGCACTGCTGTTCCAAAAGTCCTTGGGACTTGTAGATATTTTTGGGTTTGACGTAAATTCTGCTCAGTTTCATATCGTGACATGGATTAAAGCCACTTTTCTTTATTTTTCTCCTTCACCTTAAAGCTCAAACAAACATGTCCAGATGCCAACAGTTCTTATCCAGCTTGTGCTGGCTCAACAGCTGTATTACTCAGCCTGTTTATCTTGATGAAATGGTGAAACGCTGATTAGCCAAATACCATTTCATTGTCAAAGTAAGTGCTTATAGTGTTGATAGTATAGATTTATTATCTCCCATGGCATTGATTGCTGAACCAGTGTGGGCGTATTAGCCTTACACTTTTGCAACAAGCTTCAAAATGACAAAACACCTGTTCTTCAAAACCCGTGTTGCCTGGACTAGCCAACATTTCCTTTCTGAGTCAAACATTTCCGCTAATAGCTGTATCACAGTCAAGCTAGTTTGCAGTGCTGATGGATAGATGTAGGTGATGATGGAGAAACGGATTTTAGTGATATCGTATGACCACAAGTAGACGGTGTGGAACACAAAATGTCTAAATGCACAGTTACAGTAAGACTGTGTATTTTTGCACTTAAACGCATTACACACTTTTATTAAATCTGAAGGATACAGAAAGCTGCAGTGACGATTTTCACGCATAGTGATCTCATGAGAAATTCATGCAAATGAAAAACTTTAATTAATGAAATAATATGAAAAGGTACAAAATAATCTTGTTTATTTTCTACCTTGTATTTTGTTAACGGCCATTTCAATTAAAACATTAACCTTAACCTTCATATATGTTTGCATGACTTGAGCATATGGATTTCAATTAGTTGGCATGTTGGCCTTAGACTTTGGTTTAAAAGACAAGAATTACAGGATTATTCCTTTGAGCAAGTCACCGCTTGCATGATAAGTGCTTTCACCTGACTCATTACACTGACTGATAATGGAGGGATTGTCAAAACAGTGCAGTCTTTATCCAGGGTAATTTGACTCTCTTCATCAAGCAGTAATGTAGTAGCATGGTTATGACTAACACACCAGTCAACTATTTTAACAAAACACATAAATATACAAATGAGGGAAGAGAGCATATTGAGAGATTAGGGATGTGAGGACAAAGGTAGTGGAAAGTTTAAATTACTGAGTCTTGTTAATGAATCATTGCGCCCCCACCCCCCCCCCCCC
>JAOVYU010000002.1:12574848-12598300 GCA_025674565.1 Synodontis membranacea
CCTCCTGCCGCTCCATCAGCTCAGACAAGCTACAACTTAACTTTACGCTTTAAAGATGACCTCTAGATCTAATATCAGCCTAAAAACTTTCTCTGCTGCAGTACAAAGATTTAGTCTCGCTGTAACCTTACTTCTGGATAGCACAAGATTCTTACACTCCAACAACCTGCTGTAAGTTACTCAACAATTCATTGTAGCTGCTGTGTAATACTGTATGCTTCAAGCTGGTTTGCGAAATAACAACCTGGGACTGTATGGATTAAGGTTTCTGTGTGTAAAAAGACAGTTTTCACGCATCCCGTGTATCCAGTCGTAAGTCTGGTAGGACAGAACAAGCTCCGTCTGTGTCCTTAGGTCAGCATCAACAGCTCAGAGTTTCACCAACACATCGCAGACATCCCTCGAAATAAAGCTGTCTGTCTTCTGTCTGTGAAAGTGTGTCTTTGGTGCTTGTACCAACACTTATTGTTTTGAGATCCAAACAATAGGTTTCCGAACATGTGTTGTTACTGGCTTTGCTGACCAGACTTTCAGTCAAGCACCCTTGTAACGGGAGTGAACGTTTAACACATGGAAGAAGTTTTTCAAGTTCATTCACTGCTGCCCATTGATGAATCCTTCCCTGAATGCCTTAACTGAAGAGTTCTCACAAAAGACTGGAACCTTCCCACTCTCTCTCTCTCTCTCTCTCTCTCTCTCTCTCTCTCTCTCTCTCTCTCTCTCTCTCTCTCCTCCCTCCCTTCCCCCTTCCCTCCAACTCTCAGTTATTCTTCCCTTTCTTTTGCTTCATCTCCCTTTGACATGCTTCACATCTCTCTTACAACCCTTTCATTTGTTCCATTTCCTCTGCTCTCACCCCCCCCCCCCCCCCCCCCCCCCCCCCCCCCCCCCCCCCCCCCCCCCCCCCCCCCCCCCCCCGTCACCACAATGTGGCGAAACTCCAGTTTGCTGTAATTCAAGGGGATTTGTACGAAGCAGGTCAGTAATGAGCGATATCATTTGAGTAAGTAGGGACTCATTGTTACATTTAGGGAGCCGGATAATCAGCCCACAAATGCCTGGGGAGAACATGAGTGAAATCTACTTCTGGGGTTTCAGAACAGCAGTCACTCATACTTAACAGAACAGCTACCACATCGACCAGCCAACTTTTGGAGATCTTGTTCCATCTTTCACATATACAGGGAAGCAAAATGTAGTTAAATGTAGGATAATGTTATGTTTGCTTTGCATCTGTTGCTACGACTAGGATCTAAGTGAAACCAACAATTGAGCCCCATCACTTGTTTTTACTGATATTAATTTATGAACATCAGATCATTGGAAATATATGAGCCCAGACCAAGTCTCAATAAGTACACAGTTGCTTACAGTACCTTTTATTAAATGCATCTGTACCAGGGGATTCCTTGTAATAAAATGAAGTACAGTAGCAAGTGCAACTTGACTGCATTCTACATAGGTGGTGCTGATGAGCAGCACAGAACAGAACATCCAAAGAGGAAAAATAAATGATGAAGATTTTTGGAACAGTCTTGAAGTGCATTTCCAAATAGTCTCATGATCACACAAACGTCACACAAAAGAAAACAAGTGGGTAACAGTCAGATACTATCCAGCCACAGCCCTGTTGGTGGAGACTCTAGATGACGCACACTCTCGTTAAAAAGTGTTTCTCAAGGGTTCTTTGTGTGGGCTTTCTAAATGCAATTTGCTTAGACCCTTTTCTGAAAGGGAAGCCCTCTGTTATAGGATTCTACTTTAAAACCAAAGAAACCTTTAGGGTGGGAGCTTTTTAAAATGAGGAAATACCACTGAATAAAGTGAACTCATAGTCCCTTATGCAGCTCCGGAATTGTCTTGAAATTTCACCAGGTCACCTTTATTTTTTATCTTTTGTCTTAATAGACCACAAAAGATGTTTGGAAATCAGTCATAATCATTCCCTCATAGAGATTATCCTGAGAATTCAACTCCTCACTATTTGTCTCCATTTTGCTGCCTGTCTTGTCTGCTTGGCCACTCCAACAGGAAAAAAAACAAACAAAATGGAAAGTATAAAAAAAAATATTGGCCTTGCAATTGGGAAAATCAATAATAAGTGTCTTGTCCTGCCCTGGATGGAGGCTTCTGATTTCAGACTTAGTCAAGAAAGTTTGCCACTGCTCCTGGACATGATGTCCACATTTTTTACCATACAGCATGTGTCATCTCTGCCGGTAAAATAAATAATAATAATAATAAAAAAATCATTTTCATTTTGCATCACATATTCAGTTTGCCATTACCTCAGTTGAGAACAGGTTGTTCGGAATTTTCTAACCTAAGAGTAAAGTAAACTATAAAAAATCCAAAAGGTTGTGTCTGATAATGATAATATGCTCATATCCACAAATATCTCAATAAAGTGAGCCGTCCCAGAGCAGGCAGGCTTTACTATCCTCACTGTGGTCAAATATGACTGATATGAAGTTTCCAAGACAAAGAAAGACAGATGGAAATGGGAACATATTGAGTGCTTTCAAGGTGCCATGTGACACATTTACCTTGTTCATTCATTCATTCACCTTCAGGAGGTGTTTTTTTCTGGTCAGGGTTGCTGTAGTTTAAATTACTGATTTGTTAATTTTTTTTGGTCAAGGTTGCAATGGATCCAGAGTCTATTCCAGGATCACTGGGCATAAGGAAGGAATGAGGTGGGAGTGGAGTGTCAGTTCATCTTAGGGCACCACATACACAGTCCCACTCTCATTCATATCCATGAGCAATTTAGAATTACCTTATCCGTTTAGCTGCATGTTTTTTTGACAAGCAGAACATTCATAACCCACACAGACAGTATTCTAAGATCAGGATCACACTGGGAACTTTTGAGCTCTGCACAACTGTGCCATCCTGGGATATGACAATGAACCCGAGTACTAGTGTCACAGCCGATACTGGCAGGAAAGTCTATGGGTTGATCTCATTTGATGTATTCTTTAATCTGATCAACTGATGTGAGATGTTGACTGATAAGACGCATATCATGCACAAGAGCACTGTGCTGCTCTGTTACCAAAAGCGTGTCAGTATCCTCAGGTATGAGCCGATAATCAAAGTCCTGGTATTGGTGATGTATTGAAAATGGAAAGAATGGGTGTGGTGCATTCCTCAATTTATGACGTGTGTAATGTGAAACCGGATGTTAAAAAAAAAAAAAAATCAGCTAATATTGCATATCACTTCAAGCCAAGCTATGAATTTCACTTAGCAAGTACACTACATGGATAAAACTTTGTGGACACCTGACCATAACACTCATATGTGCTTTGTTAAACATCCCAGTTCAGATTTAGTCCCTTTGCTGTTATAATTTTTCTGGGAAGGCGTTCCAATAGATTTTGGAGCATGTCTGTGGGAATTTGTGTCCATTCACCACATGAGCGTTAATGAGGTCAGGCACTGGTGTTGGGTGAGGAGGCCTGGGGTGCAGTCGGCGTTTCAGTTCAAAGGTGTTCAGTCGGGTTGAAGTCAGGCCTCTGTGTAGACCACTCAAGTTCTTTCAAACCAACCTCAGCATACCATGTCTTCATTGAGCTCGCCCCATTGTGCACAGGGGCATTGTCGTGCTGGAACAGGTTTGGGCCTCTTAGTCCCAGTGAAGGGAAATTGTAATGCTACAGCATGCAACGACATCCTAAACAATTGTGTGCTTCCAACTTTGTGGCAACGGCTTGGAGAGGGACCACGGTGTCATGGTAAAGTGTCGACAAACTTTTGTCTATATAGTGAACTTCTGACCCAGCATAAATAGTTACAAAAAGAGATTAAAAAAAAAAAAGTCTACACACCCCTGTCAGAATAAATCATGTCTTTTTCCTTATATAGCAACCAACAATACGGTTGCAGTATGCACACCCCTTAACTAATATTTTTCTAACAAACCTTTAAGTCGACCAACTTTGCTACATCTGGATTTGGCAATTTTCTTACACTTTTCGTTAAGGTCTCTGACTGGGCCATTCATTTGTTAATTTTGTGCTTCGGGTTGCTTAGGATGAAGAACATTTTTCTTTATCTTCAAATGCCTTTCATTTCATTTGTGGGATTTTAAATGTCCAAAAAGACACAAGCTTATAACACATTTTTCACTATTGAGTGGAGGCGTTTTAGGTGACTTAGATGGTTGTTTATTGTTTTGGAAATTCTTTGGAACACCTATCCTGATCCTGCTCAGTATTTTTCCACAAGTAGATCCCGTAGACACTTTTTAAACTGTTTGTGGACCATGGCTTCAGCATTGAAATGAAACAGCGATGTCAAGGAACTCCTACAGAAACAGCTGATCTTAATTCAGGGTTAATCACAATCACTTTAGTGATAAAGGTGTATGATTATTTTGAAAATCAGTTTGAAGGTGATTGGTTAATTCTGAGCACAGGCACCATTGCAAAAGGGTGTGCACACTTATGCAACCAAGTTATATTAAGTTGGGTTTTTTTTTTCCCCCAAAAAATTTCTATTCACTGACATGATTTATGTGTCTTGGTTTCATTTTCTTTCTTTTTTTTTTTAACATTTCAAAAACAAGGGTGTGTAGACTTTTTATATCCACTGTATTTTTACAGTGAGCGTGTCGGTTCATTATCTCGGAACTTGTTTTCTCCTAAACACATGGAGGTCTTTGTCTTCCCAAAGAATGCATCAATAAATTTACTAATGTACATTTATTAATCTTAACCTATATGATGAGGGCATGTTTATGTTTATGTTTAAGGCATTATGGAAAAGGCAAGTAAAGTTGACTACTTGGCTGCAAGTCTATTATGCTTTTCAGGCTAGTTTTTGTTCGTGATGTTTATTCAGGCTATTTGTTATATTGCACACACACGATCCATTGTTTTGCATTCCAGCTATTAAACACTTTTGGAATTGTCTGACACGGGCTCCACGTGCAGGTTAGTTTGTGCACGAGTGCGTGGTTTTGTTCTGAAAGGAGGCACCTGTCAGGAAACTGCGGTGTGATACCACAATCACCTGACTATGTGATTGTTTTAGCGTGCAGGTTTACATCCTTTCATAAGGTATTTATGTCTTTTCCTTTGTGCTATTTTCTGCCCGGTCTCTCAAAATGCTAGTGTGTCCATGCGAATTCCCGTTTCTGTCACTTCCTACTGTGCCCCAGATGCCACATATTCTCTCTTAAGTGTCATATGATGTGCTATTCTCCTTTTCCTTCCTTGTTTGTACTCTGTGAGTTCTCTCCTATAGCGTTCTACGCCTGTTTCGCCCTGTTTTCCGTTGTGCGTATTCTTAGCTTTCACCTTTCCTGTGCAGGATAGAGGGACAGAATGTTGAGAGAGAGGTTGCGTTCAACTGCTGCCCTCTTAATGTCGGTTTCCTGTCCGGGTCATCTCCTTCTGTCTCATTTAAACAGCTGGAATGATGATGACATTGACCCGTGCTGGTGTTCTCAGCTCCCTCTGGGCCCAGCGGTGAGGACGAGTATGCAGCAGCCGCGTAAAAGTGCAGTGTTATTAAAGGTCATAGGAGCTGGACAGAGAGCAGGGTCTGCGATAGCTTCTGTGCTTCAGCATTCTGTCTGAAGACGTGATTCACTACAGGTGTTTCCTCTCTATCAACACTTGAGCAAAATAACGCTTGAGTCTGGCCATTTGCTCCTGTGTGTGTCAGCTTCCTCTGTTTCAGTTCTGCCAAGAAAGTGGTATTTATGCAAGAGCCACTGACTAGGCAGCTGGCAATATAAACACCTGTGTTTTCAGGTTACAGCACTCAGAGCTAATCCTGTATTTATACAGTATATACATAGCAATACTGCCATGTGCATATGCAACATCTTGTACTGTACTGCTGTAGATTTAGGGTTAACATTTGGGACATGCCAAACTGTAAACATTCACTGCTTTGGTATTAATATGATCTATATGTCGAATTCGGGTCAAAAGCATTGCCAAAACACTAACCGGATATTTTGGCACATGCAAAGCCTTTGGTTGCTACAGTTTGTTCACATGCTGTTAGAATAGACACTCATAAATACAGATGTAGTGGTGACAGGAGGCCTGCCTCTTCCTGTGCAAGCCTGCTCGTGGCCCAGGGGACAGAGTGCAATCACAAGCTGGAAACATGGACCTCTCCTTCCTTTGGTGGCACTCAGGGGACTGTCATCTGCTCAGTGGCCTTTAATCTCTCATCTGGAGGCAATTTATTCCCTTTTACACACCCATGGCAGCATTTACTGTAATAGGGAGCACAATTACCCTGGACTGGACTGCTCCATATATGTAGGGCCCATGAGTTGTCTTTTGCATATGCTGTTGAATGGTTCCCGGTCTGATCACTGCTCTTGAATTAACATCTGGCAAGTCAAACCCAGTGTCCATTAACACTGGTGAATTTCCTTATGTCGGTTTGCTTGTGATCAAATTGACCACGAGCAAAAGAGAGAAGAGGAACGACTACTTTATGACACACTCATCAACCGGTTAAAAGCAGCTTCAACTTTCTCCTAAATCTGGATCACCTTTTCTTTAATTTGACCTTAACATGTCGGGCAGCTGGAAAGCATCAGCTTTAAGACGTCGTTGTACTTATCACATTAACTTACTCCAAATACGGCCGTTCATTTCACTCCTTCAACAGACTTGAATGTGACAGATCTGCCCCAGCTAAGTGCTTTAAAAGGCTGCTTGAGTAACACTTGTAGACGTGGTCCATTGAAGACGTGATCCGGAGCTTGAATGTTCTATTGCGAAATCGTGATAAAGCAAAAAGATGATTAAAAAGGATTAATAGAGTCACCGAACAGCATCTACCTGTCAGGGCCCCAACTCTCTTAAGATCAAATCAACTGGATCCGACAAGAGGCCCAGGATGCGTCTTAGAGCAGTTATGTAGCATGTCTGGCCCTTTTTTAGAGTAAACTTGGAGGAATATTCTACTCTATATATCAGTGGAGGAAGTTGTAGCAACTAACTCCTGTTTCTCTGGTAAATGTGTGCATTATCAGCAAATTGTTCTGTAGTACAATTATTCTGTAGCACTTTCTTATAATGTAGTACCACCCACTTATCTGTATTACGTTCCTGTTTCAAAATTGCAAACTATCCAGTGGCTGTCACAATCCACATTTTTTACCACCAAAAGTCTGCAGAAATATTTAGTTATCCTTGTGTTTGCTTTTGTTTCTCTCTCTCAAAACTTCCTGCCCCATATCCCACAGAGTACGTGATTAGAAAACTGATGTCCCTCAGCTGCTTCATGACGTCAGACCTGTCTCGTGTGTTGTCTAACTTGCGGAACATCTGAAAGGGGATTGCATAAATTTCAAGTCTCATGGAACTTAAAGCACAAAATCAGGGGCGTCACACTGATGCATGCACGTGCACATCTGTCTCATGGTAATACCACCGATATTATACAGTATGCTGGAGAGTTTTCATAGAAGCGCCTCAGTGGTTTGTATAAACCTATTTTGCAGATCTTGTCTTTGTAATTATTACTGATGTGCAAAAACAGAACTGTGGCCAAAGCCAGGCCAATCGACCACGAGACTTTCAGTCTTTCTGGACTGTTGAAGGAGTCGTACAGATTGGGAAATGTAATTGTTTCAGGAATTTATTTCAGGGGAGAAAAACATTTTAGACGCCTCTAAAATGATCTTCTTTTTTTTATTGTCTTGTAAACCTGATATAAACAGAATTGTTTTAAAGAGCTTAGGGTGAATTCTCCTTTCTTGTATATCCTGTACGTATGGTTCTTCAGGTTTCATCACATAACCCCTCCACAACTTCTCCGTCAGCATTAAGCGTCTCACCTTTGATGCTCTTTCGGTCTCTAGTGATCTATACAATTTGTAAAAAAAAAAAAAAAAAAAAAAAAAAAAAAAAAAAAAAAAAAAAGCAAAGAGTTCACAAAATGTAAAAGAGTCATCTATAAATCAAAATACCTAAATGCGAAGCCATCCATCGCACATGCTTATGTACATGAATGCGCAGCTGCTACGTGAGGTCCGCCACATATCCACGATAATCTGCCAGATTTTACAGGCAACTCATACTCTGGCACAGGAAGCCTGAAGGTGCTGAGTTTGTGCCTTCTGGCTGATGTACCAGGTTCTCCAAAGCCACCTCCTCCCCCACCATTTCTACCTCAAGCATTCTTTCCATGAAAGGCATCCAAGACCGCCGCCAGAATGAACCATTGTGGTGAGGTGAAGTCTTAACACATAGTCTGCCTGAAATACTACCAACCTCCTCCCCTACACCTTTTTTTTTTTTTTTTTTAGTTTGGTTTGGGTTGTGTACTTTTTTCGCACGTGCACGCTTACGAAACTGCCTTTTCTATGGTGATAGAGATCAATCTTGTTCGGTAGATGTGTCATCACGAGTGTGTTTCATCACGCCTAATTTATTTTCCTTATTTTTTTTTAACGAGGATGCCGCAAGCTTTTAAAAAGCCCTAGTGTAATTTCTCTTTCTACACAAGTCTGTCAGATATTTTGTGACCTACACACACACACACTGGAGTAAGGTAGCAATGTAGGCAATGTAGGTCACTGACCTGCTAATTTGCTGAACACTGAGCCTCCTAATCCTGAACCACGGCAGAGGAATTTCACAGGCCAATGAATCATGATATGATATCGGTGTGCGGATTTGCTTCCCTAGTTAGCAGAAGTGCTGTTCAGGATCTAGGCACATTTTAATATAGTCTTCGTTTTTTTATTATATTTCAACTGAGGTACACATTATTCAGTCTTTTATGGTGAACGTTTTTTTTTTATTTTAAAGAAGCGGTAAGGTGGAATGTCAATGATAATGAGCATTTGTCACACAGAAGGAGTCTCGAAACTTCTAAAGAGTTAATGTGATTGTCGAGTTCTTAGGCTCCAGAGAAAATGTAATGTTTGACAAAGGCTTAATGGGGAGTATCCACAGAACGGAGATATTCGACAGGAAAATAAATAGATGAATCACACTCCGAATTTTGAACTTAAACAGACTCAGATGGGAATATAATAAATCTCTTGGTAACATCAGGGTGACTTTGGATTGAAATGTGAAGAAGTGTCTTGTACGACTTGCATGTGAGAAGTGAATTGATCTTTTATGCTTGTTATTATTTATTGTAATGTGAATTATGAATTAATTTACATACATTATCGTATTCATGATTAACAGATATAATCATGTTCATTCTGTGATAAATATCGTTAATTTGATGATCTCTTACATCCATCTTTTGCAGTGTTATCACTCAGGCACTACAAACAGCACCTCTAAAGGTAAGAATATCAATATGTCCAGCTCATAATCTACTGTATGTGAATTCAGCAGTTTATATGTTGTTACAGTACACTTAATAATGGCAGAAGCACAATAATAAAGCACAAGATTGTGTTGCTATAGTTCTTGATATTTTCACGAAATCTAATATTTCATTCAGTTGTAAAATGGGTTGAGTTAGAATGAGTAGATTATCACGAGGTCCGGTCAGACACGATGCTATGATACTCAGTCCAGTCAGAGCCTCTGATTCTCTGTTAAACCTGAAAGCAGTGCACCGATATTTATCTAATAAGATGACTACATTTTACCTACAGATTTCTTGTTAATATTTCGACAGGAACAAAAGCGCTCAAAGATTTTATAGTGACACGTTAATGGAAGTATAGAGACAAGAGTGAGCATATTTATTTGAAAAAGCCAACAGTACAAAATCCACAATTGTATCGAAAAGCAGGCAAGGACTCCACGACACCAATATAAGGCAGAAACTCCCAAATGTTTGTCTAGAGAGAGTAACAGTGAGAAAAGATTCAAAACTGTATCACCTTTTCTTTACCTTGTCCTTAAATTACTCTATAAAATGCTGTGCCTGAGCTGCCGAGAGTCTGCCAGTGTTTACAGCCAGTGCTGTGTCAGGGTTTTCCCATGAGAACTGGTGAGAAATTGGTGCACATACACCATACGCCAACAGATGCCGTTACATGACTACGGAGTGACAAACAGGAGCTGGCCGACTGTCAGGGGAGAGGAACAGTAATAGCTTGAGAACATAAACAAGCACGTCAAAGTGAGAGTCAGTAATAATGCTGTAAGAGGAAAATGGGTTCAGGACGGAGAGCTTTTTTTCTGGCTGAATATTCAGTGTACTTATTTGTTCTCTAATACTGCGACAAGCCAATAAACGATGCTCAGACAATTTATCCTTGAGGAATTTGTATCATTACTTGTTTGCGTGGTCATTTAGCTAGAGATACCGTGATAGGGAGCTAGGGACTGATGGATAGCGTTTGTTCATTTCTCTGTACTTTTGTATTGCAAGCCCAGTTATGTATATCAGGTAAGAGTGTGTCATCTGGGTTGTCTGCTGGCCTGAGTGTGTGTATTTATTATAACTAGTGTGCTAACACTATCTGGCTTGCACGTGACATGTTTGACAGATTGCAGACTACACAAATATATTCATTTAAATATGCATATTGGATGATAAAATATTACGAGAGCACAGGGGACATAAAATGGCATGCGCTGGATGTGACCAAAGGTGATACGCTGTATAAACGTTTGGGACGCCTGGCCTTAACACCCTAATGAACATCACATGCCAGATTTAGTGGAATTTAAAAACTTCCACACTTCCGGGAAGGTTTTCCACTAGATTTTGGCTGTGGAGATTGGCCATTCTGCCACAAGTGCATTATTGAGGTTGGGATCTGAGGTCAGGTGAGGAGGCCTGGGCTTTCCAGTTAATCTCAAAGGTGTTCATTTGGGGCGGAAATAAGGGTTCTGTGCAGGACACTCAAGTTCTTCTATTGAAACCTCAGCAAATCATGTCTTCATTGCCCTCACTTTGTGCACAAGGGCATTGTCATGCTGGAATGTTTGGGCCCCTTAGTTGCAGCGAAGGGAAAACTTAACGCCACAGCATACAAAGACATTCCTTCCAACTGTGTGGCTGGAACGTTGTGGCAACAGTTTAGGGAAGAACCACATACGGGTGTGATGGTGAGGTGTCCATAAACCTTTGGCCATATAGTGTGGTTTAATTCTTTCTGCTGTATTTGAGATAAATAGCTAGAGTTTGTGGGCTAGCTCGGCATTAGAGTTGCCGATGTGCAACGATGCGGCATCAGAGATGAGGCCAATGCAGAGCAAGCAAGACTTAGTATCTGTGACAGTTATGGACATTGATGTGCCTAGAAAGTTTTTTTCATTATTGTAATGCTGATTTTATCCTTTGTGTCATAGATAACCATAGACAACTGAGGGGTTTTTTTGGTTCTTTTGTTTTTTTGGTATGGATAAAAGAAGTCATTCAGTTAGTAGTTGATACAGGGAGACATGAATAGTCTATAATGCTTTGCTTGTCATTCAGTCATTAAGAGATTATGAAGAGCATTAAGAGAAGGTCTCAAAAGCAAAACACAGCAGGTTTATACAGTATAATGTTTCAAATGTCAGACTTCAGATATCAGTGTAGGCACATTCATTTCTGAAAACAGCTGAGTGAAAATAGGGAAAATTGTGTTAACCTAACCACATTACCAACAGGCTGGTGTTATACCAACAAATTCTGCCCGAAGTTATTTTCAGCAGCATGTTGAGAATCATTTCTCAAGTCCGTTAAGCAAAAATAAAATGTTCTTCTCAGGAGCTGATGCAACTGTTGGCTGTATTTTGTTTTTTGCAGAAGGCTTTGACCCATATCCACTAATTTGCATGCACGTGTATCCTGCCTTCTCATAGTAAACTGCGGACTATCCCTGGGGCAGTCGTTCCACTATTTCCTATTGGCTCTTTTACTTTCCTTCATGGTGATCTTGTGAGGCGTGATGTTTTTTTCATCACATGATCGATTCCCCACTCTTTAACCATGAAGTTCCTCCATATGCCATATATATTTTTTTAATTTTTACATGACTGCTGGACATCAGAAAGCTACCGAAGCCCCCTGTGTTGTCTGTTTTCATTACCGGACAGAGTGCGTAGGGAGTGGCAGATCGATTAGCGGCTTTGAAATTTCATCACTTATCTCTCCCACTCGCTCTCTCATGTTACTCTTATGATAATGAGGAGCAGATGCTGGTAGAGAAAGTGATATGGCAGTGAGACTTCTCTACATTCAGACCTAGGAATACTAGCTTAAAATAAATGAATAATCCTTGCGAACAAATTTTCTTATTAGAAAACGGTGAATGTTTTATCTGCATAGATTTAAAGGAATTGCTTGGCTGTAATAGGAATGTTTTCAAAATGATTAATGAGTAGGAATATTATTTGAGAACATGTATTTTTTAGGCACAGCTCTATTTCAACCTTCTAACTGCTAGAATACCTCCTTATGCGACTGCGCACGCATGCCAAAATCTCCCAACAGTCATGTGGTACAGTGCTACAGGATTCGCAATAAATTTGCAACATCTTTCCGTTTCTTCTTGGATTTAGTTCTACTTAGCCTTGTGTGTCTTGAAAAGAATAATTAATTAATTAATTAATTAATTAATTACAACAAAAACTTTACCCCCACACTTATGAGCTCTTTTCTTTTAGCAAAAAAAAAAAAAAAGACAGCGAGCATAAGCCAAAAAACAGAATATAATTTCACAAAGGCCAAAAAGGTGTAGAACATGCTAAAGCTCAGTGGAGTAATCCTCTTCATCCGGAATTCATTCCTGCTTAGAGGTCAGTGCTCATGACCGTAACTAGCTTAAGGTGCAGCTATTTAGAGCCCCATGAAAGAAAGCAAGTTCGTTTAGAATGTTGGGAAAGACGATGCCGTTTGCGTGAAAGGTGGCTGAACTGAAGCGCCACACATTTAAAACCAAGCTAACGAAGCACATGTTTATTGGGCAGTTGTGCACAGTGTAAGGACTACCGCTTACAATGACCTGCTAATCCTGCCATGTGCCTCCGGCTGCCTGCAGGTTTCAGAACCAACACAACCACCTGTGTAAGACAGGAGAAGATAAAGTGTCAAAACCATTGTCAATGCCCTTAAAATTACATCCCTCATCTGTGTAACTACTTACCTTTACTATCCGTTTCATTAAACAATTCATAGTAGTTATGGAATAATATACTTTAAGACAAATAATAAGCTGAGGAATGTACCGGATAACACAGCGTATATAACTCACTGGCTGATTACTAAGGATTACATGGACTAATTATGGTGTATTACTGTAGAAGTATAATAAGACAAATCTTTGTAAGGCTTTGGCCTATAATGCCTGCCTTTTCCCCCCTCTTTGTTTGTTCTTGTTGCAGTAATCCTGTTTCAGGAGGTGTGGGGACGGAGCTTCTGCCGCACCATCGAGACACTGGTGGATGTAGTGCAGGAGTATCCTGGGGAGGTGGAGCACGTGTACAGCCCTTCCTGCGTGCCATTGGTCCGTTGTGCTGGTTGCTGCGGAGACGAGAACCTTGAGTGCCACCCCACGCTAACCTCTAACGTCACTATGCAAGTATGTACTGGAACGATAACAGTGAAGTGGACCATCTCTGCCAGTGGTCACTAACAATGACAACAAAGAAAAGTGAAGACACTGCATTTAATTCAGCACATTTACTATAGTAAAATAAATGATTTAATACCATCCAGTGGATCCAAGTAACTTTTAGGCTAGGGTGCCCCTACAAGTAGAAAATAGATGTAACAAGTAAATAGATGAATGAAAGCATTCTTAGGAAATAATGTCTATGAAATGAGAAGCTGCTGACAAGCTGATTGCGGGGTAATTGCAGACGTCTGTCGTGTCTCCGTTTTAACAACGCACAGCACAGATCAAAGGAGATCATGCTCTAGACAGCTGCACATGACCAGTTTGACTTCAGAATAGGAGTTTTATATCAATAAACAGTTTTTTATCCGTAGTCACATACAGGGATGTGAAGATCCTTAGGATCACTCAGAGTACAGATTCTGTGTATTTAAACAAGCAGGCAACAAGTGGGTTTTCTTGAGTACCAGTGCTATAGACCTTTTGCACCTGTTCTGACACACTTAGTTTGTCTCATTGTTTAATCTCATGTGTTGATCTTGGCCAGCACGGTGGTGCGGTGATCAGCACTGCCGCCTCACAACAAGAAGGTTGTTTGCATGTACTTCCCGTGTTTATGTGGGTTTCCTCTGGGCGCTCTGGTTTCCTCCTACAGACAGATTAGGACAACTGGGTACTCTAACTCGCCCATAGGTGTGAATGGCTGTCTTTCTCTATGTGTTAGCCAAGAGACCTATCTGTCCTTGGTGTACCCTGCCTCTTGTCTAATGTCATCTGGGATTGACTCCAGTCCCAATGGATAAGCAGTATAGAAAATGAATGTGCTGATCCCATATTTTATATTTTTAACACAATACACTTCAGAGCTCTCAGTGCATATCTCTGTTGTTCTGAAATCCGATAAGAGTATCAGCCAGTACTGTCACCCTCTTAATAACCACGTGACTCTCTGTGTGCATCTGTTGCCAAATTATACAAGACATCACATTTGTGATGGTGACAAGAAATATCCAGTGTTTATGTACATGATTGATCATCATTACATATTATGAGTATTCACGGCGCTACGTTTGACAATGGATTAGATCTAAATGTAATTCTGGATCTGTTAATCTAATGCAAAACTTATCTAGCATTTCAGCTCCACTATCAACATTTGATTTTGGATAGGTACATACTTTGCAGTCTAGTATTTCCTGTTATTAAGGTTACAGTAAGCTACATACAGTACACTGATCAGGCATGACATTATGACCATAACATTATGAAGTAGGAAAAATGGGCAAGCGTAAGAATTTGAATGAGGCTGACAGGGGCCAAATTGTGATGCCTAGATGACTGGGTCAGAGCATCTCCAAAACTGCAACTCCTGTGTGGTGTTCCCGGTCTGCAGTGGTCAGTATCTATCAAAAGTGGTCCAAAGGCTAGAAACAGTGGTGAACCGGCGACAGGGTCATGGGTGGCCAAGGCTCACTGATGCACATGTGGAGCGAAGGCTGGCCCATGTCATCCGATTCAACAGACGAGCTACTGTAGCTCAAATTGAAAAAGGAAGGTGTCAGAACACAGATTGCATCACAGTTTGTTGCGTATGGAGCTGCATAGCTGCAGACCTGTCAGGGTGCCTGTGCCGACCCCTGTCCACCTCAGAAAGTGCCAGAACTGGACCACAGAGCAATGGAAGAAGGTGGCCTGGTCTGATGAATCATGTTTTTTTTTTTTTTTTTACATCATGTCGATGGCTAGGTGTGTGTGCATCGCTTAGCTGTGTGATGCTTTGGGCAATGTTCTGCTGGGAAACCTTGGGTCCTGCCATCCATATGGATTTCACTTTGGCACATACCCACCTACCTAAGCATTGTTGCAGACCATGTACACCCTTTCATGGAAACAGTATTCCCTGATGGCTGTGGCTTCTTTCAGCAGGATAACATGCCCTTCCTCAAAGCAAAAATGGTTCAAGAATGGTTTGAGGAGCACAACAAGTTTGGAGTGTTGACTTGGCCTCCAAATTCCCCAGATCTCAATCCAAACGGGCATCTGTGGGATGTGCTGGACAAACATGTCCGATCCATGGAGTTCCCACCGCTCAACTTACGGGACTTAAGAGAACTGCTGCTAAGATCTTGGTGCCAGATACCACAGCACACTTTCAGGGGTCTAGTGGAGTCCATGCCTCGACGGGTCAGGGCTAATTTGGCAGCAAAAGGGGGACCAACACAATATTAGGCAGGTGGTCATAATGTTATGTCTGATCTGTTTATAAGATCGTTGAACATATTTCAAGACATTTTTACTCATTTCAAGCTTTAATTTTTCTAATTAAACTTGGGCAGATAATTTTACTTCTTTGTAGAAATAAAATGCTTAAAATTAGCACAAAAATATCTGCCAATAGAACAGGCTTGAAATTAGTAAAAATATTTAGAAAGGGGAATAATAGTTTAAATAATCTGAGTAATCATGAGTTTTACTGTAATCTTAGAATAGGAAATACTTCATCAATTTGACTATATTCAAGTTACAGTATTTTTATTTGCTAAGATGCTTATTGCAGTGGACTACATTTGAGTCACATTCTTTGGCCAGTCAGAGGTTTTGCAATATAAGAAAGAAAGTAACTCTCATACGTTTGTATGCAGTTATTAAAGCTGAAGCCATCAGAGCAGGGACAGGAGTATGTGGAGATGACTTTTGTGGAGCATAAAAGCTGTGAATGTAGGTAAGGACAAAATAACTACTCACCCTGGTTTGTTCTGTTTTATTCATTCATCTGTTTTCTAATCACAACCATGTTTTCCGGTAATAAATCTGAGTAGTGATGTGCTTATTAAGTTGGCAGTACCACAAGACTGTCAGCTGACATAGACACGAGAACCTAACCCCAGTAACCAGTTGTCTCTCTGTTCTTATGTGGCGGGATCATCAGACTAAGAAAGCGTACACCAAAACATGACAGGTAATTTTTATAGCATCTTTTTATCAAAAGCAATACTAATTGCAGTTTCATGAATTATTTCAAAATCAGAATTTATCATTTTTTCATTGTAGGTGGAAGCCAAGAGGAAGGGGGAAAAAAAGAAAGGAGAAACAGCGAGTAAAAGACTGTGATCGGTACAGATCTATTTTCTTACAAATCAGTTTTTTCACTGGGATCAGATGTAATGTTTTCAGAGTATACTGCATGCTGAAATGTAAAACCATGTCTCACAGGTGCCAGCCTCCTCGAAGGTAAAAACAGTCTCTTCCTGCTCTCAGCCCATCCCGTACTGCCTGCCCCTTCAGTCTACTGCCAGCCTCTTACAGCATCCTGCGTCACCTCAACCACCGGATCCAAGATGCACCGTTGTCATGGTGATGGGGAGATTACCAGGGACATTTCATATACAGGAAGTGCCTTTTGTGAGGTGATACCCTCAGACGTGCATCTCACAAATCTCCTGAGGAGCATAACAGAGGTGGGCCAGACCCATTGTCTGAGCTAGAACATGAGCCCACAGGACACTGACTGTATAAAGTGTAATATATTATTATTATTATTATTATTATTATTATTATTATTATTATTATGCACACCAACTATAACACATCACATCTTTTATTTATTGCCTGCAAACCAGAAGAGAGAGCATGTTTGGTTGTTTTTGACTGAATACTCATGCATGAGTACAAATTGGGATTTTTTTTTTTTTTTTAAAGATAAAAATTTTGTCGCCAAAGACAGTTGGTTTTGCCAGAAAACCAACAATCATGATTGCTGATGTTTCCTTCACCGAGAAAAGCAATAAGCCTCTTTACTCTTGTATTAATGAGTTCTCAGACTAAATGTTAATTACATATGCAATGAATGAAAGCTGATAGTTATGCAACGATTGAAAGCTGGGACAAAGACCAAGAAACTCCTCCCTCCTTGCAAGAAAAGTCCCTGTTCACACATACCAGTCCCCGTGAAGAGTTTCCTCTCCTTGTCTCCTCCCTGTCCCCCATGACCGCTCCACGCTTGTATGGTTAGCAGACTGTCTGTTGGTTTGGCATTCTAGCTGTCAGAGCTCCAGCCCAACTTCTCTGAGTTTGTTCTTTCTTACAAACATTCACTCCACAAACCAAATTCTCACGCTTGAATAAGTCAACATGGAGGTGGGTGCACATGGACTGCATTAGAGCTCAAAGGGACTTCTTCTATGGTTCGCACATTGACGTAGTGACCTCTACTGGTATCAAGAAAGCGAGTCAATATATTATCATTTTCCGAACATAAACAAACCTGCTGTACCGTACATATGATTTAAACAATGACAGTTCATGGATAAGTCGATGCATTTAAGAGTTAGAGTGAGTGTGATTTTGTAATACGAGAGACGAGTGTAAATCAGCATAAATTGAATCTTGAAATAAAAGTATATTATTTTTGTCTATTAAAATGGTTAAAAAAAAAAGATGGGTTTAGGTCAGCAACGTGATGAGACTCAACCAAAAAAAAAGAAAAATAATAATGAGAAGAAGAATAAATTAAAAAGAAAAAGAAAAAAAAACAACACCTGCTGCTAATACTACTTGGCCTTTAAATATAAAAGTGACCTTATCTGTTTAACAGTGACCAATAGTCTTTTATGAGAATTTTGGAAATTCTTTCATTTTATGAACACATCACCAGATACAGAATTATATTGGACTTAAACTGGCAGCATTTTTGTTCTGTTGCTGAGTGTGAACATGAGCAGTTGTTTATTATTATTATTATTTTTTTTTTTTTTTTTGGTATTTTTATTACCACCATGGGTCAAGAGTTTTAAAGTTATTTTCTGTTTCATGTATATTGTACATATTTATATATGATATTGATAATGTGTTGCTATCGTGCCACTGCTAATAAAGAGATACATTATCTAAGTTGATGTTGCTGGTACAACTGAATGCACTTCCACTCTAGTTAGTGTGGTTTATAAGGTTTAGAAATGAAACTGACATGTATGACCTCTTAAACTCCTGCCATCCAGTAGAAATAAACAATGCAGACACCGCATTCTCATTTGAAATTCCTTTCTGAATATTGCTCCTTTCCCTATTCATTGCAGCAGGAACACAGCCAGTGTGGAAGGAACCAGTGGAGACACCATGACAATAAGCAAGCTTGATTTCTCTTTTTTTTTTTTTTTTTTTTTAAATGCAGGACATTTCTACAGCTTTTGAAGAAATTCCCATATTTTCAATTAAAGCATGGAAGAGGTCATACCCATAAGGCCATAAACAGCAGAGAGCCCCAGCTCTAGACCAAGCTGCAACTCACCTTCCAGAATATAACCTCTGAGGAATCAAAGATCATCAACTTAGGAAACACAGCGTGTTGCATATAGCTATGCACGTTGTCCAGCCATAAATTATATCATTTAATGAAAAAAAGGCTTATAAAGTGTCTGTGGGTACTTCTCTGCTAACCTGCCGGCACATCTGAAGTCATTCCTGTATTAGGGTTCATTGCTCACTGTAATATATTCTCATTGGCCAGTCAAGTCAAACCGCCGACAGTTTATTAGACTGAAAGTCTAGGTTTCACTGTCTAATAATTCTTAGGTTTGTATTACTGCACCTACAATATTCATATATCCTTAGAATTTATTTCTGTGAAGATTCCAAAACTGCCTAATATATAAGCCTTATATATTTTTTTAATTAAATATGCTTTGATATAAACTCCCTTTCCAACCTATATATAATCTCTCTAGTTCTTTCTCAATCAAATTAAAAAATACTTTGAAATGGTACAATTCTTTCTAGTTGTCATGACATTAGCCGAGAAAACACCTGAATCTGATCTGTCTGCGCAACATTCAACTATGGACTCAGACTCCCATGATCCTCAGCCTACTTACAATATGGCCGCCACGCACGTGCACTCGGCCTCCCCGGACTACTAATTGGATGCAGCTGCATCCAATTAGCACGCGTGCGCGCACGCATACGCACTCTCTCTCTCTCTCTCTCTCTCTCTCACATTCACACTCTGTCTCTCTCTCACACACACACACACTCTCTCTCTTTCTCTCTCATTCACACTCTGTCTCTCTCTCACACACACACACACACACACACACTCTCTCTCTCTCACTCACTCACTCATTCATTCACACTCTCACTCACTCTCTCATACACACGCTCTCTCTCTCTCTCTCTCTCTCTCTTATACACACACACACAGTCTCTCTCACTCACACACACACTCTTCATTCAGATACGGGTTGTGAAGTAGTAATCGTTTCTCTGTGTTGCCAGTGCCAGTCCTTTGTATCTGTTCTGCCTTATTGTGTGCCTGACTCTGGGTTGTTCTCTAGGTTTCTGATTGCTGCCTCTATGGTTGACTTGTGTTTTGTCCACGACTCTGAATCTCTGCCTGCCTACGTTTGCATGAGCGTTTGACTCCTGCCTGTTCTCTGGATTCTGATATTGTCTGTGTGATTCTGCACCTTTGCCTTCCATTTGTTTTAAAATTCTTTTAACTGCATCTGCATCCAGCTTCTGTGCATTAATCCTGACACTAGTGTAATCTGGACCTTTAAAAGAATAACTATTTGTTGGTAAAGGAATGTTTTACTCTTCGTGCTAGATCTACATACATCAATACTGTACCTGCTTTTTATACAATGGAAAATTGCAATTACCTTCATGAAATTTAAATACAAGTCCCCTTTTAATTCCTTTAATAACATTTGTGAATTTTGTGATGGCATTGGAATACTAGAGAATCAGGACAACGTTACTTCATTTCTGTTTTATCTTCTGTTTTATCTTTTTTGTGCGTCTGTACGTTTTTGACCAGCTCTCAAAATTTTAGAGGTGAACTATTTGTTTAAAAAAAAAAATCGAATCCCTGATAATTGTTATATAACAATACTTTTTCCATCTAGATCTCAATTTTTAAATAGCATCTATATTTAATTGCATTTGCCTCCCTGACCACCATTTTATCACAATTTGTTTGCAGGCCTAAATCAGAATTGGCCATTAATAACACTTAGAAATAATTTATACTGATGAGACATAGAAACTGTTAACTTTATTTGCTATTATATTTACATTGAAAGCTGTATGAGTCTTGATCATCTTGTAATTTTCCGGTCATGTGATTTGTAATTAGTTGGAGCAGGAATGTTAAATGGGCCTTTAGGCTATGCAGTTGGAGGTTGATTCCATTTGTAGAAACAATATTTCTAGGGCTCTTGTTGTGTTTGTCAACGGCCTGCAGAGGGTAGTGATACGAGTTCTCTCCACTGTAATGGAAACCTTTGTACACTCATCCCTGAGAATGCATATTCAGGTGAGTTTCGTGTACATACAGTCCTATGTTCTCATCACTGCAATAGCCGTCCAGGTACTGGCTGAGGTCCTGGTCCAGATGCTGTCTCTGGCTGTTAGCCTAAGGAATGGTGACTGGACATAAGACTTTCTGTCACATCCAAATGATCCACAAGAACTCTCCAGCACTGAGAAATGAACTGTGGGTGTGACTAGAACAGGCCGTGACTGCCAGGCTGAGCTCACCTTAGCTTATGCACATAGTACGGGAGATGTCCTTGATGTCTTTTCTCTCTGATTATGATAAACACAAAGATGTCAAGAAAAAGCTCTGTGTGGAGTGCTCCATGATCCATGGTATCAGGTAATGTGTGTACTCAGGATAAGGTTTCTCCACAGGTCCTCTGCCTGATGCACTGGCCTAATGTTTTTCTCCATCCATTTCCCATGGGATCAATTCAAGCAGATGGGTGGGCTGGTATTAACAGTAGCTCTGTACATTCCTGGAGTAAACTGAGCACTACATGTACTTGGCTGTGTACTATCAGCTATCCGCTCATAACAGAACGATTACAGGGGTCTGTGGAAATGAGTTTTTTCTTCCTCCACTAGACCTGTCACATTCGTGAAATTTTGTCAGCTGGTCGACAGAAATAATTGTGATGAAAGATTTAATTGAATTTTCTGTTGCATTTCTATCCCTTTTATTAAAAGAAACATACCAGTATAGGATTGGGATTGAATGTATCGATGTGTCTTTTTTTTTTTTATCCATAACAAGTTTTAGCAACAGATACAGCCTAAGTAACTTACAAATTATTCACAATTAAAGCTTTTGACTGAGAGTAATGATGAAACTATACATTGATATGAAAAATTAAAGAAAGAAAAACAAAAAATGAATGAAAAACAAAATTGCATCAGTAAACTAACTGAAAACGAAGGCTGCTTTATTGAATACACACTATATTTATGCATACTGAATAAATATTATTTCATATACTGACTTATTGCAAGCAAAACAATTAATTACAATTAGCTCAAATAACTGTATGCCAGGCTCAATTAATTGTGCTAAGATTATATAATAATTATGATAGGACTATATTCATTATGAAACCTCTGCTCCAAAATACCTGGCCAATACTGCCCTCACCTGGATTATAATATTCTTCCAGAGATGGCAGCAGTGAAGAAGGGCATACACTGACTAGTGTACACTGCAACAGCCCTTATTGACAAATGCAGAAAACACAGAAGGGGTTTTAACAAGGCCATAAGTTATTACCAGGGACTCAAAGTGGCTCAAGGATGTATTTCATTCTTCCATGCAGTCATCACCTTATGGGAGTCAGACCTAAAATATAGTATTTTTAACTCCCAAGCACCCTGCAGTTTTTCTGAAGCTGCTTTAAACAGAGGAACAGCGTATAAATATTTCTTCATGACATTGTTGAATAGATACTGTCAAGAGTGTCTTCATCAAAATAGAAAATTGCCATGCCAGAAGTTGATGGCTTAATAAATCTCTCACAGACTATCGATCTACTCAGGAAAGGGAGAAAGCAGCTTTATGGTATAGTCTCAGGGCCAGTGGTTTGTTAATTTCATCGCTCAGGAGGCGTAACATTAGTGGTAGAGGTGCAAGACAGTTGTCCTTGCATACACATGACAAGGCCTGGATCAAGACATTAATGCATTTATACATACTGTTTAGAAAAGGGATTGGTCAGTAAGGCAATGTTCAATAACGGCTTCTGAGTTAAGCAGTACTGAAATAACTTGAACAAATTGAAGCAACAAAAAGTACCAACAGCAAGAGGAGGTAAAGCAAGTGATTCTGAACAAACTGATTCTGTGCATCTGATCTTGAATGGGATGTTGAGCCAAGGAGGTTGACTTTAAATGTTTTCCTCTTTTTGTTCTGCAGACAGAGACATTCCTCATAGACAACTCTCTCATATTTGTGAGTTGTTATTTCACACTCCTGAGCCTCCGGGCTGTTTCTATTAATTCAGTTGGTTGCTGACATACAGTAAATGGACACGAGGAAGAGCTGTAATTAAAATTTGTAAGAACAAACTGTGACAAGCCTCTGATGAACCCTCTGATATGAACTCAGGCTGAGGAGGACTGGTTATCATAGTGGTGTCATAGTGGCTGGTCATAATACACACTGATAGTTGCTGAATCAGTGCTTTAAATGTCAACACTCTTGCCTAACCTCCTCTTACTGTTCGTACCTGTGTAACTTTTGTTGCTATTACTTCAGGAACTCTGAGGTGGACTTCATCTACTGTGTCTCTCCTAACTGTCCAGATGTTCTATGAATTCAAGTCAGTGACATGGGTAAGGTAATAAATAGGTAAGCCTAAATCTTGGGCTTTTTGCTGGGAAATAGTAATGAGATATTGATGTTTCACATTTTGGCAAGGCCATGTAAAGTAGTGCAATATCAGGAGTAGTAATAGTGGGTGGAGCACTGTCACTTACAGTATAGGCCCACTACGTAGGATTCATGTATGTATTTATTTAGGATCTATTAGTAGAAATGGAATGTAATATCCATAAGTATATTTTCATTAGTGTATAAATAAATACCTGAAACTACAAGTTTTTGTGGTTTCATAAGCTTAGAATGACCCATATATA
>JAOVYU010000002.1:12614271-12624364 GCA_025674565.1 Synodontis membranacea
TCTTTGGAAAAACACAAATATAAAAGTTGAAATAAATGTCATTATAACTTTTTTTCTCTGCTAATTATTAAAAAAAAGTAATAATTTGAAATGATGCAGTTCAAATGTAGATTTATAAATGTTATGAAAAGTTGTAGCAGCATTATATCTTGGGACACTGAACCTACTGCAATGGCACCAAATCTGTAGAATGACCAGTGTCATGTCCATTTAATGAAATAATCAGCATTAGATACAACCAAAAGTGAATTGTTTTTTTTTTTTCTAATTTGCCAAAAATGTCAACTGGAATGCCCTCTGTTGGATTTCCAACTTGGAAAGTCAGAGGAACCTCACCAACCCTGACTTCAAAATCCAAGATGGCGGTTCCATATGTCAACATTAAATGAAAAGCTGTAATGATACTGTTTATTAGCAGATTTGTGTCTCATTAAATCAGTCGGAAAAAAAAAACAATACTGTCCAACTTCTATCTGTGGACATTTTGCTATGGTGTTTGTATGCACAAAATCAGTGTAAAGTATTTTCACACAGAACGTAAAGTAAAGGCAGTTACTAAGATTTGTTCCTTTGTATTTGAAGCATGTCTCTAGCTCTACATATAATTTTTTTAAGCACAAAATTCTCATAACCACCAGCAGTACAATGTCTTTTTTTTTTTTCATTTGGGCATTTGTCTATGATATGTTCCCTTCTTCAGGATGGAAGAAAATGTCCAAATGTGGAGACTCATTTATAATCGGCAGCTGAATATAATATTGAAGGCATGAAGGAAGAAACAAATGTAACCCATTTATCTTTGCAGTCAGAAAAATCAATTTTACAGTATGACACAAACCTAACAAGAAACAAGCCTACAGAATCAGCAATGATCCACAAATAACACTATGAATTCTACTCGACTGGACAGCCCTTCTCAAACTGTCACTGGGCTGTCACTGAGGACAAAAGGCTACACAGGCATCCAAGGGGAAGAACAACAGTTTTAATGTACAAATCTTTGGCCTTGGTGGTCCATGTAGTCTTTTCGTGTTGCTAATTAATCTTGTTCAACTTCAGAATAACCTGATTTCTCAATCATGCGTTGAATATTTGGCTGACAGAAGCAGAAAGTTATAACAAATTTTAGTACTCAGTAATGCTTTCTCCCTGACATCTCCACTTGTTCTTAACAAGGAACCCATTTGCTGGATAACTACGTGTAGAAGACTCTGCCCCATCATGTTATTCTAATTGCTGTGGGCATGGTGCTACGTACAGTACCAAAGACATACTTTACTAACTGACCCATCTCTGCCCATTTTCTTATTATTTCTTACTTTTACAGACTTGGAAGGTAAAAGTCCCCTTTGAATGTCCTAGGACGTCCCCAAGTCACATTGATATATTTTGTTTCAAAAACTACAAGAAAAATATTCACTGCAGGTCTCCTTTACTGCAATACATTTTTTTTTCCTTATTGGATGTTAAAGTAGTCATTGGTTTTTAATGACGAGAGATTGCCATCTCTAGAATATTTTTAAAATCACTTGTATAAATATTGCTCAGACAAAACCTTATGGGTCCACGATTCGTGATTGGTGATCATTTGAGCCCAGCAGTGATGTTCTGCAAGTGAACAGCTGTGAAATGATCTCTGCTTGATCTCTGCTTGGGGCTTGGCCTCAGCTGCTGTTCGTGCTACATTGTTCTTTAATCTTTTCGAAATTCTATTTGTTTTTCTCGTTCCTCATCAGAATCCCAGGTGCAAACAGCGCTAAGCCTGTTCAGCTGCTCATCACCACCCTGGAGCATTACACTGTGCTGTGTGTGGTTCTATATCCAAGTCAAAATGAAGACCTCCCGGCCGCTAAATTGCAGTTTCCTGTATCAGTCAGTTCAAAGTGATGTTCAGTATAATATTGAATTGTTGCAATTTGAACCAATGTTTTCCATCCCAGTGTAAAATTTCAATTATGTTGCATGGACTTGATGAATGAACATGCAATCATCCATTCATTCTTTTTCCGTTCTGCTTATCCATGGCGAGTCGCGACTAAGCGGGAGCCAATCCCAGCATACTCACATTCGCACCTATGGGCAAATTAGAGTAGACAATTGTCTTTGGTCTGTGGGAGGAAACTGGAGTACCCTGGGAAAATCCACACAGGCATGGGGAGAACAATGCAAACTCCATGAATGAGCATATGCTGCCAAAAATATCTTATCAGTGATATGAGGCAATTTAAGAATCTTAAAGTTGGTAGGTGGGCTCCAGGTGCACTTTCAGAGAGAAATATCGCTCAACAGCTTAACACCTGCATTAGAGTTGCATTACAACTTTATTATGAGCTGCTCGATCCTCAGGAAACTGTCAAACGCTTAACATTACAGTGACCAGTTGATCAACTTAAGTGAAAAAAATCATTGAACTAAGATCACCAGTGACCATTCACCAAAGAAAATGACAACACAAGGCCACTTGTTGCAAAAGCAACGAAAGAGATGATTTTAAGCCGAAATTTACAGCATCCAAAGTTGTCCCCTCAGCAGCCTCTGTTTTTATATAAGTCAAAGAGCATTTTACAGCTTTTCTTGTTACAGACAAACCAGACAAACCAGAGATCTTACTGACTTCCACTCCTTCCACAAATATATAAATGATATCAGAATATATAAATAAATAAATCTCTATTCCAAAAGCTTCACCATATAATTTTCTCTGTTAAATAACTATTGTTATTTTACAGAGAATATTGTTAATTAGTTTACTAGTCTTAGTAACAAATAATATAATATTTGCCGTGTAGCCTTGTAGTGCTACCGGTAGTATAGACAAATATTACACAGCTCATTTGAATACTCAATTCTGATTGGTCAATTACAGCATTTCACAGTCTGTTAGCAGACAGTTGATAAGAATAACAGACCGTTGCTATGTCATCCACATCATCAGCGGGAAGCAATAAAGTCATTTTTAAATCAAGAAAATTACTTTGACGTCAATACTTTGTGTGAAATTATTGATTTCTTTAGTAAGTAGCCATGTAATAAGCTGGGTAATGCGCTGCAGGCCATCGTGATTCCAGATCCCTCTGCTTGGTCCTGTATCACCCTGTCAGGGTTTATTTCCCAATAATGACCAGCATGCTGTACGCTATTCTTTATTTTATCAACATCTGAGCAATCAAAATCCAAGATCAGATTCAAGAATTCACCAGCGCTGTTGTGTAAAGAGCAAACTATTACTTAATCCATTAACTATTAACTAATGAGAGGCAATTAAACCAAAGAAGGATTGTTGAGTGTGTGTGTGTGTGTGTGTGTGTGTGTGTGTGTGTTAGGGAGAGTGATAGAGTCTACTTACAGAAGTGCTGACTCATGGTTGTCTGTTTCTCTGTGCTGATTTGTGTCTAGCTTGTAAACTGTAACAGGGCACAAATCTGATTGAGAACACTTCAACTATTTATCAGGTTCATATTTGAAAGCCTGCTGTGAAATTTTAACTTTTGAGATATTTTCTTCCTTCATCATCTTATTTTATTAATTTCCTTCATGTATAATTTCCCATGAAGCTGATAGATTTAAAGAGTCATTAGTGTCATTAATTCTTTTATGGGCTTTCACACATCTATCTATCTATCTATCTATCTATCTATCTATCTATCTATCTATCAGGGGAAAATACAACACCACTCTTTCGAAAGATCTTACCTCAGTTGGTGTTTTGATGATGGTGGTAGAGAGCGCTGTCTAACACGTCAGTCCAGATCCGCCCATATCTGTTCAACTGTGTTAATATCTAGTGATTCTCATGACCAATGGATGTGACTTATTTAATTTTCTTGCCCCGTGGGTGGACCACTCCCATCTGGGGAGAAATGTCTCATCAGAGGACAAAGGTGATCAGTCGGAGTAGCTTTGTATTGATTTGCAGTGATGCTTCCCTCTCCGGGGACAAGTGGACCCAAAACATGCCAGAAAAATGCCTCACACAGCATTACAGAGCCACTAGCCTTTCCCTGAATTTGTGAGCTGCCTATAATTATCTCATGTCGCCTCATTTTATCTCATTTTGTTGCATGAGTGCGCTGATGAATGTGTTTATAAAAGCTGCTTGATTTGTCATGAATGTCCCATGAGAGCCATCTGACTGACATTTCAAACAACAACACAAATGACAGCATCATTGCAGTGACTAAGAGAACCCTGTGTGGTTATCATGTGAACAGGCATGTGATCCCAACACACCTCCTCTTCTCTCTCTCTCTCTCTCTCTCTCTCTCTCTCTCTCTCTCTCTCTCTCTCTCTCTCTCTCTGTTGTTTTTTTTTTTTCTGAGAGTGGTACAAATGTTCACCTTAAGCATCCCTGAATGATCCCTGTGACAGAGTCCTGGCTCCAGGCTAAGGTGCTGATATTATTACTCATGCTTAAAAGGTTTTACCTTAATCAGCTCTGCAAAATAATCCCATCAAAAGATTGCCCCTAGAAAGCAAAAGCACTATGCCGTTGGGACTGTTTCACAAATAAATGTCGTGTATAAATGATGTGCCTTAATATGCATTTTCTTTTCATTTTTTTCCTGTAAGGTTATTACAATGTAGTAAAAGGTTTGGTTTGTTTCTATCTGTAGTGCTTCTAGACATACATTATAATAGCCGTTTGTTCATCCATCCATTAATCAATTATCTTAAACAAACGCTTAAAGCTACAGGGTACCTTTTACAAGAAGATTCATGAAACCTTCTGAGAAAATTATAACTTTGATTAAAATTAGACTATAGATTATTAAAACTGAGTTCCATTGACTAAAACAAAACAGAAGAAAAAAAAAAGACTAAAATGTAATAAGCATTTTAGTAATAAAATTTCAGTAAGTGACAAAAACTAAATTTAAAAACCCTGGTCAAAATTAACACCAAACTGAAATACCTGGAGGAAACCCATGCACGGCCACCAGGTTCAATCCCAGAATCTTCTTGTTGTAGGCAGTCGTCCTAACCATTGCACCACTGTGCTTCCCATGATTGGTTCGATATCATATAATATCCTCATCATATAATTTCAAAAATAGAATCTTGTGTATCTGGTTTGTTCCTTCATTTAAAGCTTCTATTTTCATTTTTGTGTTTCAGAATTCAGCTCCAATCCTAGTAGCAACAGAACAGATATTTTTAAAAAGGCAACTCACAAAGAATGCATACTGTAGTTTTTTTTTAATCAGAAGAGCTCGTGATATTTAAGGCATATCAGTGTTCTCATCAGAATAAACTAAATAATAATCATCCTAAATTCCTCTATACTTTTTTGTTGTGGTTTGTTTTAAACACAACCAATGGAGAAGAACATCAAAATCGTCCCACTGACTCTGTCTGGTTGTGATTTCCTTCCCTAGTGATGCTTTGACAGTCTGCAGGCTTATTGAGACCCAGGCCATTGTCATGGCAGTGTATTCCAGTTCCTTGGGTACGGTGAGTCCTGCGTTTGAGCCATGGTCCACAGCATTGGTGGATTTGCTGGGCTCTGTGAATGAGGAGAATAGCACCGCAGAGAGCTGTTACCTCTCCCACTCTCGCAGCAGTGTGCTTCAGGGTCTGCCCTTCGGTGGAGTGCCCACTGTCCTCGCTATCAACCTCGTCCTCTGGCTGGTACAGTATTTCTCTTTCTTCTGCTGTTTACAAACAAGCAACAGGTCGCATAATCTTTTCCGAGACCTGCAGAAGTTCATTGGGTTTCTTTTTGTTAGCATCCATGCAAAAATTTGATTCATCATCAGACGCCCTTTTAGAAGAGAGAGAACCCTTTCTGAGAACCCTTAATTATCGAAGTGAACCCCAGTTCGATCCTTTCTTTACACACCTCAGAAGGTATTAGAGGCATTGAAGGAACCAGGAACGCTAACAAAAATTGACTGGCTAGAGGAATGGTTTGGGAACCTAAGGTGTATGATATGTGGATAGCAATGGAACCTAGTACATTAATACATTTAACATTAAATGTAACATTAAACATTAATACATTTATCAGTGTATTTAAATTAATTCCCTAAGCAACATCTGTTGCATTACTGTCTCATATAGTTAGTGAGATGCTGCAGATAAATAGGCTATTCACTATCCTCCAGTCTCCATGTGTTCTTTACTACTCAAATATGCAATACTGTGCAAAAGCTTCAGGCACATCTAAAAAAAAAAAAAATTGGTAAAATAAAGATGCTGTCATATATTAACTTGCTACTCCTGTCTCTGCAGGTAAAGTCCCAGCCAGCCTTGATGATATCCTTCTCAAGTCTATTACATATGACACTACAACAAAATTGCTGTTAAAAATACAGAAAATATTATAAATATGAACATAAATGAACTTAATATTTGGAATTCTGGAGCTTTTTTCCCCCCTTTTCTACTGATGCAATGTAATAGGAGTAAAATATTCATCTTTTGTAATTCTTAACACAATGCATAGTATACCAGCCCACTATCGCTGAAGTAGTTTACTATACAGTATGTCTAAAAGAATCCTGTATTTTTGCAGGCATAGCCCTGTCTGGGTTCTTTTTATAATAAAATAGGTTGATTGCCCAGCTGAAGGCATAATATACTTGGTCAGTGTCAGTGGAAATATTTTATGCAGTTTTAAATCACAGGCTCGGTTGCTAAAGAGCTGTGTTCTCGTTGTCTAGTTTCGCAGCACATTCCTGCTGGAGTCATTACACGAGCATTGTGCATACTGACCTTACTCCCTGTCAGTTTCCAAGACAACCACTCACCTCCTCTCTCTCTCTTCCTAAAGAAAAGGCTAATTATTACCACTGCATACGGACCTAGAGCACAGGAGGCATTTTTGCAAGAAACACTTCAATCCCTACAAACTGTATTAATCCACCAGTGCGTATTTATGTACTGCACATGCCAGTTTGTTTCCAGTTCAAGTATCTGTAGTAAGAAACTTGAAGTGGTACATGAGTTGAAATGTCTAAAGGTTATAACAGACTCTCAGCTCTCAGTTAAACCAGCTAATGAATACTCTGAATATTGTGAAATATAAATAGGAGTTTCATAAGCTTTAGCTTTATTAGAGATAATTTGACTCTAGAATCGGAAAACTTGTTTATGCACAGTATGATAATTATCAAACCAGTTGGGTACAGAAATATCTGACTACTTACAGCGTACTACTCCAATTGAGACAGGATATAAATACATTTTAAAGGTTTTATATAAAAGTCAAATTAACAGCATCTGTGTAACTTTTTTTTTTTTTTTTCCTCTATACAGTATATGGATTTGTAAGCTGGGAAAATTTTCAATCATTTTCAGTTGTAGTGTTTTCGTTATGGTCATGCTCCTCCAGTGCTGGGAACATTTGTATATTAAATCACAAACAGGTCAGCTAGGGCTGTTATTCAGCCCAGTGTGATTGTGCAATACCATCAAAGAAGAAGTTTCTTTTTTATCATCTGCATTACATGATAGCAATGAATATCCTGCTGATCTTAGATATTTGAAAACCAGTTGTTTATTATTTTTTTTTAATTCAATATGGTTGGAGGAATGCCAGAGGCCAGGAAGTCCATTATAATGTTGTATTATATAGCATGTTTTTATATGCTTATGTAAAGTAGCGTTTTTGTATGCTTGGTGTTTTATCTTTTATGCAACCACATTCTTTTAATGTGGACTTTTTTTTTGTTGTTGTTGTTGTTTAACATCAACCTGCCCAGAGACAACAGATTCAAAATTAGTTTTTTTTTTTTTTTTGCTAATTAAACATATTGAAGTTCATTAGAGTGTATTTTCTCTGCTAAATAATAAAAAAAGAAAGTATGTCTTCTATGGAAAGGAGCTTTAACATCAGTCTTGTGTTTAAAAAAATATTCCCACCATTAAAGTATAAATTGTTAGTGTATGCGATGTATGCACCATATAAACTGGATCTGTCTGATTTTTTCATGTTTGTTTGCTGTAGTTCCTGTTGCTGGTTTTTTCCTGCGTGAGGAAGGCTGCATGGGATTACGGGCGTCTGGCTCTGCTGATGGAGAATGACAGGTACATCAACCTCCGCTGAGAACACGCTGTCACATTCTCTACTAAAGCAATGTCGACTGATAATGAAGAGGACTGCAGAGTGCCACATTCTGGCCAACTGTCCTACACGTTTATCCACATCTAAACATTATTATTATTATTATTATTATTTTATTTATTTATTTATTTATTATTATTTTTTTTACAAGAATGTAATTGATTACAACACTTTGAAAACATCATCCTCATCCTCAACTACTTTTCTTGTAGAATCCACACATTCGGTTTCACAAGATCATATGAGGATTAGTTATATGTTTCATAGATTAAAGAACACTGATATTACTGTAGCATGTAGACCTACTGTACAGCATGCCTGTGGCCCTCACTGTGCTCCTTCATGTTTGGTGAATAAGGGCGAGATACTGGCACCATCTTGTGGAGAATGTGAATGTTACCACTGATTGCAAGTACAATATTTCTCAAGGGTCTGTTATCTAGTGCGATAACAAAATCGACATAGTTCTAATTTGAATTTCTTTATATCCCATAAATAAATGAATATTTTCATTTCAGACAGTATATACAGTCCACATTATGAGTTAAAAATACACTATATGGACAAAAGTTTCTGGACACCTACCCATACCACTCATATGTGCTTTGTTAAACATCCCAGTTCACATTTAGTCCCTTTTGCTGTTATAATAAGCTGCATTTTTTCTGGGAAGGTGTTCCACTAGATTTTGGAGCGTGTCTGTGGGTATTTGTGTTCATTCACGACATGAGCATTAGTGAGGTCAGGTACTGATGTTGGGTGAGGAGGCCTGGGGTGCAGTCGGCGTTTCAGTTCATCCCAAAGGTGTTCAGTGGGGTTGAAGTCAGGACTCTGTGTAGAACACTCAAGTTCTTTCACACCAACCTCAGCATACCATGTGTTGATTGAGCTCGCCCCATTGTGCACAGGGGCATTGTCGTGCTGGAACAGGTTTGGGCCTCTTAGTCCCAGTGAAGGGAAATTATAATGCTTTGGCATACAACAACATCTCAAACAATTGTGTGCTTCCAACTTTGTGGCAACAGCTTGGAGAAGGACCACATACTGGTGTCAAGTGTCCATGAGCATTTGTCTATATAGTGTATCATAGCCTACAGGTCACTTTGTAGGTCAGCAGTTACTGACTTTAGTCCAGCTTGCTATGTTGAAATGTACATTTTACACATTGCACTAATGAACCATATCTTATTCATATACACTGTTTTTTTTTTTCATTTTTAAATCCATTCTTGTTTTTATTTTATGATGAACTACAGTTGACATAAAAGAAAAATACGTGTCTGCATCTCCTCTTCCCCGATTTTTCTTGAGCTTAAAAACAAGTGCTTGTGTGTAAAGGCAGGGGTGTGGACACTTGAAAAATCCCATCTTTCATGCTTCTGTTAAAAAAAAAAAACACCTGGCACCAAAGATGATTCGCCTGATATGAATGGGGAGCCTAGAAATTTGATTCAAACAACTCTGTAATTTGTCTCTGAATGTGTGCAATTTTCCCTGTGTGAACAGCGGCAGAAGTTTTGGACTTGCTCGAACAGCTTGATGATAATGATATGGGCCTGTTATTCTTAGCACAGCGCTGACACTGATGTGACTGTGTGTGGTGCTGATACAAGTGAATTAGCGTTGTGGATTAGGTGGGGTTTGTAAACACTGTGTACACTTACATGCCACTTTATTAGGCACAGCTGTCTCGGTTGGTTCGGATTGTAGGTTTACAGTTAGGGGCTGATTTGTGTTAGTGGTCTACTGTTTCTGAACTGGATCTTTTTCGGCTGTGGACTATTGTTGCACAAAATATTTAAAGTCTATTTAATTATTTCATTACCTGAACAGTACCAGAAAGTGTACTTTAGTCTTTAATTAAGACAACACTAATTTGTGAAATTTGCTGTTAAGACACTGAGATTTACTCACTAAGCTTCTGACTGTATAAGAATGATAATATTCTGCCTTTTAAGGCAAGCCAATGGGGAAAAGACCATTACTTATATATATACTGTATATATATATGTGTGTGTGTGTGTGTTT
>JAOVYU010000002.1:12642699-12654833 GCA_025674565.1 Synodontis membranacea
ACATATATATATACACACACACACACACACACACACACACACAAACCTATTAAATAATTCACTTTCACAAAACAAAAGATTTCATTTGTAACCTGTTGAAACATCACGTGCTGCATGGTCATGCTGTGCTATGCCGTGACTATAGAACAAGCTACCACCTGCTGCACTACACACCAAGGCATGACTTTCTTGGCAATAGCATAGTTTACTAGTAGGCTAATTGGCATGTACAGATGACAGAACACACAGCGCTAGAGGGCAGTTCCATACCTCTTTGACTATGGCGGTTGTATTGTGGCTATGACTACAGAGTAAAGTAAATGATAACTGCTGTGTGTAACATTTTTAAATGCCTCCTGCACCCCTTAACAGTAGTAGGGAAGGACATTACTCACATACAGTAAGCGTTTTTACCCTATCACACCGCACACTCGTGCCAAAATGGATGAGTGCATTTCCGAGTTACTAGATATGTCTGTCGCCATTTAGTGAGTGAGTGCAAGAGTTCAGTGGCACCCAGCTTTCCAGTTAGTGGGAGTGCTGCTAACTGAAAACCGTTCAGGCCTTTAACGAGAGCCACTGATGTGGTTGTGCTTCTGCTTCACTCGACATGCAGCAACCAAGGCTGTCACTTTCATGAGAGCAGTTCAGTAAAGCCCAAGTCTCCATTTAAGTGTCATACGAGTGTTAGGGAAGCATGCGAGCGAGGCTCGAAATAGCCTATACTGCATTAAAGTTCATAAGCCTTCTTGTGAGGCGTCTGATGTCCTTCAAAATGGACCTATGTATTCAGAAATAAGTTCTAACTTCTGCAAACTTTCATTCCTCAGCTGAATTATAATTCCCCAGTGGCTGCTGTGGTCCTGTTGCATGGCTCAAATGTGGCTGAGTTTATGCTGGTACTCGGCTCTCTGATCTCTTCTGCTGGAGCAGTGTGTCTGCATACTAAACAGGAGCCTGAGGCTGAGTGTTGCATGCATGCAACCATATTAAGTAACTCTGTGTGTGTGTGTGTGTGTGTGTGTGTGTGAGAGAGAGAGAGAGAGAGAGAGAGAGAGAGAGAGAGAGAGAGAGAGACCTTGTTTTTATACCCTCATGGGGAACAAATGAAAGTGTTTCATTTTCTTTGCATTGTTGAACAACAATAAGAAACAAATGAAAGGGGCAAAAGGTTTATTTTTCATTACTGAGGTTAGTTTTAAGGTTAGGTACTAGCATAGCATTAATTAACTGCCTTAATCATTATGTCAGTGGAAGGTCCTTACAAGTATAGTACGACAGACGTGTATGTGTGTGTGTATATATATATGTGTGTAAAGCAGCTTTCAGAGAAAAAAACTAAAGAATTATATAATAATAATATATTAGTAGTGGTAGTAGTGGTAGTAGTAGTATGTCGCAGAATGAAAAGAGGTCTCAACTACTTTATAATTAGTATTATTAATCCACCTTTCCTTGCATGTATTTACATGCAAAAGGAAATCCACCATCTCTCATATGATTCCTCAAACACACATGTTGAAACACCATGCTCAAAGTGTCAACATAGAGGGGGGAACAGAAATCTGCTTGACATTTTCCCTCAGTCTCCTAAGCAACCTTTCTGAACAGGCAGTCATTAGAAGGTGAAGTCCCAGTAGACCACACTGCGCAGCGTTCCCCATATGCCCTAATCCATTGTGCTGCTAGCTGACGGTTCCACAAAAATGATAAGAATTTACAGTTCAAAAGTAGAAGCCTTCAATTATTGCAGTTATCTCACTTGAAGCAGTTATCTCCTGCACACGTTGTAGATTAGAGTCTGGAGTTGGTACCATAAGTTGATGGAAATGTAAATAGTGCTTTTGTGATATTAATAAGAATGATGACATAATATTAGACTAAATTTCAATTTAACCTCTGTACAGTATATGGGACTTTACCATAGAGTTTGTAGGGTATATTCTTAGAAAACCTCTGCAGAAATAAGGTGTAGCCCCATCATCTTTTAGTATTCGGTTATACATGTGCAGGCATGTAGTCTGCTGTACTGTGTTTGACTGACTTGACTGTGCAGAACATGGGATGAAATCAGTAGAGAGATATAGAAGAGAGGAGCTGGGGCCTTGGCTGTGGCTGTGGCTGCACCACAGACATTCTCATTAGGAAGAGAGAACGTTAACAGCGCAGCCCATAAGGTGTCAGCAGCTCCGCATCACTGTGGAAGGTGTCGCTAGTTAGATATAGCTCACTAACCTACAGCATGCCATGCAGAATTGCACAGCTCTGGCTCATCACCTAAAAAGTCTGAGTGTGCATTAAGTTGATTGACACTATTGCTTCGTGCTACTAACGCGCACTAACTCTGTCGCTCATTCTCTCCTGTAAGTTACCATAATTGGGAAAGTATACATAGGAGTGAGTATAAAGCAGACACTTGAACTGGGGGCCGCATTGCTGAGAGATCCCTCGTAAAACTTGCAATAGCACAGCTGCCTTCATCCTGACTGCCTTTATTTAGAATCAGAGATCAGATAAGTCAGTATATACTTCAATGATGCCAATCCCAGCATGCCCTTCACTGGCGCCCTTCAGACTCGAATAGAGAGTGCCAGTCTACAGAGATACAAAAACCCCACTTCAGACTCTCTTGTGCTCGGCATCGGAGCCGTTGCTATGGTAATTGTCGGTGCCCTGCTTCCAAAACATGCTGCAGACTTTCTAAAAATAATTATCCCTTGTCTGATTTGTTTCTTTTTTATATACATCTCCTCCTTCCACGCTTCAAACATTTGGGGACAGACACTGTATAACAATAGCCTGTCTGGGCTGTTTCTATTATTATTATTATTATTATTATGAAGAAGAAGAAGAATTATTATTAGTAGTAATAGTAGTTGTAGAATAGAGATAACAAACTAATATAAGTTTAAAATATAAGTTTAGCAATATATTTACGGTGCTGCAGGCATGTAACAACTTAATAATTCACGTAATACAATGAATAATTCATATGCGTTACCTTTGCTAAATCTTACCTAAATCTTGTTAACAATACCTATGCTTCTGCTGACTTAAGGTGAACGGTTAGATAATTCATTAAAATGTTAATGATGAAGACCTTAATGTGAAGCATTATTATATATTTCATGTACATAGCACCTTTTCTTTAAGCCAAAACCACGTTAAACATCAACAGAGATGGAGATACAGTATGCCCTGAGGTATGCCGGAATTAAAGCCGAATTAAACAGGCTCTTTTTTTATTTCCTTCTTTCCTCTACATTTTGTCTTTTTAAATGTTATGCGTGCAAGGTGCATGTGTAAAAGTTCAGGCCGCAGAAGCAAAATCCAGAAATGCGGAACTCGGGGTATTGTAGGTGTCTTTATGTTAGCGGCGAGACCAGACACCGAAACGAAATGTGTGGGAGGCAGATCTGGGCTTGCGTGGGCAACCTGGGACTCTTTCTGGACCTGACAGTCAGCCCTGCAAGTGGCATTTGCAATAATGCAGTGTAATTGAATCTGGGTACACATCAGCAGATCCACAGAGACAAGCGAACAGTGTTGATTAACTGACTTCAACCCATCATAAATATTTAACACTGTCACTGTCGAATAGGTTTGGTTTTACTAGACAAAGAGAGCAAGTGCAATCCAAGCACGTTATGACTTTCTTCCCTAGAGACTACGTTATATAATTCTATAGAGACAGAGAAGAAAAAGAAAAAAAAAAACCAAGTAATGGCTTCGTCACTGGAATGAGATGCTTGGACTTCGGCAAAAGTGACACATTTAGTATTCTTTATTCATGTCGTTTGAACACATGAGCTCCAAACAAGTCCTGACGGAAAAGCTTGACAGAGCCCACTCTTATGTGTGTTACAGCATGTCTGAAGAAACACGAGATGTACAGTGCTTGTGAAGCATGAGTGTTTTTGGTTGAGGAGTCAGGTCATATCATCGCTGTTCTCAGCAGCTACATGAGTGAGGTAGACATCCACTTCAGTTACAGAATATCCAGAGAATAAAGAACATTACTGAATCCAATATAGCGATACGCTCACACAACAGTTCATGGATAAATAGGTAAAGACAATAACACGTTTGCTTACAGTGCTGTGCGAATAGGCTATTTACACTAAACTCTCAGGAAATTTACAGACTTACTTTCCTCGTTACATACAGTATCATACTATTCATTTTACTGTAGTTACTGAATAATATGCTTTAATAGGAATAACTGTATAATAAGCCAGTGGGCACTGTTGAACACTGCCAGAGGTTCAAGAAGTTAACACAATGCTTACAGTAATTTAAAAAAAAAAAAAAGATTGTGTAAAGGGACAATTTAATTATGAATTATGTGTCTTGATTAAATCGGATCTTTTTTTTTTCTGTGCTAGAAAGTCATTCATATCTCAAAACCTCCTGAACATCCATTTGAATGAATGCAGTCCAGGATCGAGAGAAAAGAAAAAAAAAGACGTATTTTACACATAGAATGTTATACAGCGCCACCAAGTAATAACAGTATACCAACACCTATACACACACACACACATACATCAAAATACAAAAATAGGTTGTAAATACAGTAGTTAATATAACACCAAGAAAGAAGTACACAACATGACAGTACCTTGAATATAAAGTTGTGCAGAATAGCACGCAACGGTTTACATGATGTCATTGTATCTTGGCACGTCTTAAGATGCTTGGCGTTATTGTTAAATGTAGTAATATTTCTTACTGTATATAAAGAGAACCATATATCTGTAGTACCTGTTGACAGAATTTGAAACTATGTATAGCAGCAGACAAGAAATCATCGCTTTTAGCATCTTAGGGCTCACATTAGAAGGCGTTTCGTGTATCCTGTCAACATTGCTGTTTATGACTTAGACAATGTGCAAGCCATTTAAAACAGTCATTCAGTAATAAATAACTTTCAAAAGCAGTGTTAGTGAAAAATAAGTTAAAAAAAAAGAAAAAAAAATTGTACAAACTTAATTTGTAGTGTACTGGTTAACTTATTATCAGTGAGGTGATCGATTGCGCAGGATCAGTGCTGGATCAGTGTAATCGGACAAGTGTAGATGACATAACAGTCTCTTTGTGTTAAGTAACAGTCTGTTCTAGTCTATACAATGAATATTGTAAGGTAATAATGTGGCACAGAAACCAACAGTCTTAAAAATCACATTATTTGTAATGGTTGTTAGCATTGGTTTTTCGTATGTCATAATATTGATATTGAAGATTGCCTCTTTTCACCTGAAAACCTCTAGTGATTGCTTACTTGTTCTTACGGTATTGTTACAGAGAACATTATACTTTCACACTTGGGGGGGGGGGGGGGGGGGGGGGGGGGGGGGGGGGGGTGAAGTACTGTAGAGAATGTTTATGAATCAGATGCAGGCTTATGTATAATAATTTTGATGACAATAATCAGAGAGCTCTGTAGATTGGGCTGTGATTTACGTTTTCAAAGACAAAACAGTCGAGCCGTTGTTGCTCCAAGTTGAACAGGCTGATGGTGCATAGTCAAATCTCTGTTTCATGACACATCAAGAAACATCAAAAACAGCACAACAGCCATTAGAGATAGGAGACACATCAAGCCATTATATACAAGGCAAGTTCCAGTTGTGAAGCCTCAGCCTTAAACTGTTTCATCTTCGCGTTTCTGCATTTCAAACGATCAAACCTACAAATTATTGCACCGATAGTACTCATCATCTCTAACCACTTTAACTACAAATATATCAGACGTCATACGTTAGCGATGGCTTGGCTTGTGAGCGCACGACTTGGCCCAACGCACTGACTACAAGGTTGCCTCTAGCCCAACTTTAGGGTAAATCTTTCTCTATGTTCTACCACTGCTTAGCTGGACTTGTGTTCTCCGTTCTTTGCCCAGCCTCTTGTCATGGCGGCCACCACGATAGCATACATGTTGAGCCAAGCCTGGCGCAGTGCAGCCGTGTAGCCCGTTCCAAGACTGCACTGCAGCATGTAGAGCAGGGCCTCTCCAACCACCTGACCAACAGAGACATGAGGTCTGCCTGAAACTACTGCCACTGCTGTCATTTATTTTTAAAGAACAGGATCATTTGTGGACCACATTGATTCATCTAGCCTCAACCAGAGGATTCGTAAGAAAACACAGTCATGTTCGGAGCACTCCAATACTTACAGCGAAGGACTGGGTCTTGACGCCAACAGCTTGGTGCTTCCTGCCCAGGTTCAACAAAAAGTCCTCCAAAGAATCCAGGTCATCAAGATGGTTGACAGCTGCATCAATTACCAACATCACCTGCACACAAATTGTCAACGTTTTGCTGTTTTTCAGAATCAAGAAATCAGCTGTTGTGAGATTTCATCTAGTAAAGGGAGAAAAGACCATTGGTCTTACCTTGGTGACATGCTCCAGGAACTCAGGGTTAGACAGACACTCGGGCACTACTCCACACTTGGTTTTATAGTTAAAGAGATTCAGCAGAGTTGGGTCCAGTTCAAACAACCTATAAGACATACTTGCGCTTTATATTGGCCATATATTGACCATCATTATTGACACTGGTGGCACTCCGCAGCTCTCAGGCAAACGATAAGAGCTGAAATAGAGATCTTGCTTTTGCCTGTCGCCAAGCAACAAGTCAAGCCTCTGGCAGAAGCACCAGGCAGCCGCAAGATGAGAGTGGAGGTTTGATGTGTTTGTTTACTTTGTATAGGTCAGGTGTTTTTAAGCTATATCACTCTTAACTATTTCCGTGATCAAATGTCTTGCATGGTTCATTTGGGCTGCTGTAACGAGTCGGTAATGAATGAATCGGCTGTCATTGAATCCATGCAAACTCACAGTTAACAGTAAAAAAAAAAGTAATAGTACATGCTCTCTTACCATCAATAGCAAGTCACTAGATCAATAAGAAATTCACAATTGTCTCAGAATAGCATTTCTAAAATATCTTTATTCCTGACTTCTAAAAAAAAAAAATTTCAAGCCTCTCAGATCCCACATATCCCATACTAAGTATCTGTCTCTGAGCGTGCAGCAATGTGGATGTTAAGCATGGACACACTACCTGGTAAACATGACGATGCCGTGCGGGACCTTGTTCTTGCCAAGGCTCTCCCAGCTGTCTCGGATCAGCTCCTTGTCCTTGCCCGAGAGTTTCTCCATGTTTTCACTAAGTGAAGGTGCTGTTCTGCCTTAACTTGCGGAAGAATATTGCATCAAAATTGGTGTCCTCTGAATCAAACCAGGACTTCCTGATCCACAGTTGCCATTTCTTTAATCCCACAATAAGAAAGATCTTTATTTCTGGTCAACCTGTAAATCAAGGGAAAAAAAAGTCTTGGATGAGAAAAAAAAAAGATCTGTCAAGAACCTATAAATGTAGAGAAAACAAAATTGTGTAATATAAGAATGGTCTTAAATAATACCAGAATTCAAGTCAATGTTCATGTGTCTTAGCAGTGCACGGCGTGTGCTCATGTGACATACCTTTGATTTTCCTGCTCTAGAGTGACCTCGGTTTCGCTGTGGCTCCCTCTCGGGCTTTGGGAATTCAGGGTGTTCTGTGTGAATATGTGCATGTAAAGCCTTGCGTTTACTCTCTCTCTCTCTCTCTCTCTCTCTCTCTCTCTCTCTCTCTCCTTCACTCACTCACTCACTCTGTTCCCTCTCCCCTTGCTGAAGCTTGCACCCTCACACAGCCTAGTTTGATGTGCAGTCAAAGTGAGATGACAAGGTTGCGGAGTCAATATCTGCCATTAGCCCTTCTGTATCAAGCTCTTTCATCTTTCTGGCTTTTGCACATGCACACCGCACACTCCTACATGCTCTTGTCCTTCTATACAGTGGGCTTAAATAGACAGCAGACAGACAGAGACAACCCGTGGCTCATAATGCTCCCAACATTAGTCAGATGAAGATGTTATGAGGCACAGCTCCTCCTGCAGGTGAGACCGTTGCCATTAACTTCAAGGAAAATTGATTTTCATATTTTTCATATATACATCCATAGGTGTACATAGTGGTAAATTCTTAAAAGTACCCAATAACAAGACATTACGCACATTATCCTTTCACGCAGGTGTTCTATATTTGTAAAGGTGTATTGCAATAATTAATCATGTACAGTACAGTAGCACTTTGTTCATATGTCTTAGTTTATGAAAATGCATTTTGTGTTAAAAAATAAATAAAGAAAGAAGAAGAAGAACATCTGGATGATGTTCACAACCTAGACCCCAGCACCCAATATATAATAGTCGTTAGCCTGCATTAAGACACACTGAAAGGCTGTGTAACTGAAGAGAAACCTGTAGAAATGAATTGCCACTGCATGAAGGAGCAAAAGGACACACAAAGAACAGGAGTGATGTGTGTTCAGAGGACACCGAATGCTGCACTGAACTGCCTTTGCTTGACGTCCGATATGTATTTTAAAGTAGTTAAAAAAAAAAAAAAAAAGAAAAGTAAAAATTCAGAAATGGATTTTAGTCAGTGTTAAACCTCAAAAGATCACATCCCATCATGTTCGCTTTAAATATTCATTGGCTGTTTTTTTTTTTTTTTTTTTTCAGAGCATTATGTGTTACAGGATTATCTGTCTAGTACTGGAAGTTCAAATGACAAAATCGTCTGCGTGCGCTGGGTTGAGTGAAACGCTGTCATCGTGAGGGACAATCTGTCGGGAAACTGAGCGTGCTTGGAAATGACAGGGTAGCAGGAGAGAGCACAGTTGCCATGACGACCTTGCAGGAGCCCTTGAACTTTCCATCATGTGATGCTAAACGATCATGTCTCTCAGATCCCAAGCTGCACAGCACCTTGACTGAATGCATTTCGCTTATGGAACCATGTGTGATGCTCAGCTCCTCAGGACAGGTTCCACTCACTCAGTAAAATATGCAATGTTGGCATGTTACACAAATCTCTGATACTCCATTTACATTATGTTCAATAATGTTAGCTGTGCCAGCGTTATATCATCAGGCTCCTTTAAAAGCTGCAGTCACAAGAAATAGTTCTTCGAGGGTTCTTTGTATGGTTTTCCCTTAAGTCGTTAACCTCAAGTTTACCCTTTAAGTCATAAAAACTTTTTTATTTAAACTTTTATTTATTTTCTATTGTATTTATACAATATAATATACTAGTACATCTAAAAGAAAAAATTTGAATGTCATGAAAAAGTGCATTTTTTTTTTCATAATTTAATTCCAAAAGGAAAACCGTCATATATTCCATATTCATTACACGCAAAGTGAAATATTTCAACCCTTTTTGTTTCTTAGTTGTGATGATTAGTGCTTATACTGTAGGTCATGAAAATCAGAAATCCAGTACCTTAAATTATTAGAATAATTCCTAAGATCAATCAACAAATGATTTACAATACAGAAATGTCCTATGTCTGAAAAGTATGTTCATTTATAAAGTCAATACTTGGTTGGGGCTCCTTTACCATGAATTACTGCATCAAATGGCGTGACATGGAGGCGATCAGCTTGTGACACTGCTGAGGTGTTATTGAAGCCCAGGTTATTTTGATAGCAGCCTTCAGCTCGTCTGTATTTTCGAGTCGGGTGTTTCTCACCTTCCTCTTGACAATACAGGTTGGGTTCAGGTCGGACGAGTTGTAATATCATGGTCAGCAAACCATTTGGTAGCAGTTTTGTCCTGCTGGAAAAGGAAATCCGCATCTCCATAAAGCTTGTCAGCAGATAGAAGCATGAAGTGCTCTAAAATCTCCTGTAGACGCTGCACTGAGTTTGGACTGGATAAAACACCAGCAGTTGACATGGCACCCTAAATGTTCACAGACTGTTGAAACTTCACACTGGACTTCAAGCACCTTGGATTCTGTGCCTCTCCACTCTTCCTCCAGACTCTAGGACTTTGATTTCCAAATGAAATGCAAGATTTAATTTCATCTGACCAACAGTCCAGTTCTCCTTAGCCCAGGAAAGATGCTTCTAACGTCGTCTCTGTTTCAGGAGTGAATTGACATTAGGAATGTGACAGTTCTTGTCAATTTCCTGAAGTCAATGCCCTGACACCAGCTTCAGTCCACTCCATGTGAAGCTCTCCCAAGTTCTCGAATTGACCTTTTCTTCATCCCTGTTGCTTGTGCACATTTTCTTAACACACTTTTCCCTTCCAGTCATCTTTCCATTAAAATGCTCCGATGCAGCACTCATGTGAACATCCAGCCTTTTCAGAAATGACCTTCTGTGGCTTACCTTCCTATACGGAGGGGGTCCATGATCATCTTCTGGTCAACTTTGAATATTCTAATAATTTGACATGTTTTTATTTACATTTTTTTAGCTGAAGGCCATAATTCTCAAAATGAAAATAGAAAAATGCTGGACACATTTTTGGCAGTTTACGTATAACGAGTCTAGAATATATGGTACAGTATTTTCCCTTTCTTAAATAACTGATGGAAAATATTGCACTTTTTTTTATGACATACATTTTTTTTTTCTTCCTGAGATGCACTAGCATTTCAAAAAAACGAATGGATGTTCCAAACCTCTATTTAGTTTTTCGCAATTTTCCTGGTAAATTTTATTTTATGTGAACTTTCAAGAAAACTAATAGTCTCTAATAAAATGGTTCCAAATGGGTTCCTTAGATTCCTTAAGATACTCAGGTTCCAAAAAGGGTTCTATTTGAAAACAAAACTCTTTCGTTTAACACCCTAAAGAAAAACTTTAAGGATTCTTACAGCTGGAACTTGTTTGTCAGATTTATGAAACGCACTAAAATGTGCCGGAACTTTTATGCTTTTAATTTATGAAACATATATCACCAAGGCATTCAGAAATAGGTTGGAGGGAGTGCTCGCTGTAAATCCAGACAGAGTAGAAGCTCTTGATGTGGCATGCAGCTGGGACAGCACCGTGACACGAGGGTTTCTTTTACTATGATAGATAAATAACCAATGTTGACTTTAGTAGTGCTGTGGTTCTCAAAATAGCCAAAAAAAATTGTGGACCTCATCCCCAAGATTTATATCTCCGCAATGTGAATTTCAGATGTGTCTTGTCCTAAAGGGAACTTTGTCATATTGTGTTATTCTTGTATTTATTCAAATTGTGCTCAGAGGAGAATGCTTTCCTCTGTGACAGTTATAGTTAATAATTACAGTACAGTAGTACAGTGGTCCAGTGGTCCATCATCAGCACCTTCACTTTGCAGCTGTCAGAAGGGAGGAGTGAAAATGTGTTTACTGAATCCCTGGGTAAACTTTTCCTTGTTTGTTATTTTTAATGTTCCACTGTACAAACCTTCCAGACCCACCACCACAGGTTTTAAAACATGTAATGGCATCTGTGTGGACTCAAATATTATTTTATGCTCAATAAGCAGAAGACAAGCAAATGCAAAATCTTTAATATTCATTTTCCTTTTTTTTGTGAAGAATATTTTCGCTTACAAGTGTGTCTCTCTGTAGCCCCCAACGAGTTTAGATTCACAAGTTCCAAATTGCCTTTGGCGTTTTCTTCTTAATAAGCATGTTGCCCAGCCAGAACCCATCTCGTCGAAGTAGAATCATAATCATCCCATAAAAATCGCTTACAAACATGACGTAAACATTTAAGCACAAGCCACGAAAAAGAAAAATTATATCTCTGAGATCTGCATGGCTTACCACATTTTCGACAAGGAAAGTGCAAGTGTTCTTAGTGTTCTTGTATCTGACCATGACATGCTGTGTTAACCAAATACCAACTGCTCGCTCACTGTCAGCTGACTCCTTTCCCTTTGGGTTTCACGCTCTCGTCTTCTGTTCCATCCACACTCCGGGCACAGTCCTCCCCGCTTCCTTCCCTGCAGCAGTAGCAGTTTAATAAACTCTCTTTATACAGTATTATATCATAACTGCTGTATGTGTGCTTACAGTAGATTCCTGAAAAAGTATAAATGTGTAAATCTACATGAATTGCTGCAGTTCCAGAGACACATTTAATGTGTATTTAACTTTAATTTCATTACAGGCCATAGAAGGAACTAAAAATATAACAATATACAGTATTACTGTGCAAAAGTGTTGGGCATCCTATTTTTTTGTGTACAAATAGTGTTATAAATGACATTTTATGAATTCTGCCTTATTGATTCAGTACAAAAA
>JAOVYU010000002.1:12671332-12692567 GCA_025674565.1 Synodontis membranacea
AACAATGGTTCTGTGTTAAGTTATTTATTACAAGTGAGGCAATGGTTTTGTGTTGTTGGGAGTTTTCAAGTAAGTATTGTTTAAAAAAAGTTATCATCATTACGATTATTGTTGGGCAAAATCATTCTAGAATAAATAATTATTCAAATAGAGCTATTCAACTAATTAGATTTTGTAAAACCTTGCATTTTAATATCGTAGTATATATCACAGAAAGAATAAATACTGTAATGTGAATTTTTTTCCAATATCGTGCAGCCCTAGTGTAGAAGGTTGAGCATTCCAAGCCCTACCAACTGACACTACCGGCTCCTTGAGCAAAGACCTTTAACTCACCTGCTGTGTTGTATCCTGTCTCAGTTGGGGAAAAAAATCTTTGGTAAAAGTGTTAGTCGAATAAGCAAACGTAATGTAATTGGACTTTGATTTGCAGTTTAGCCATGCATTCAGTTCGGCACGTAAGCTAACACTTTGGATTAAAATTGGTGTCTTGTCAACATCAGTTGTAAGTATTGTTTTTCAGCCACTTGGTATTCGAATACCAAGCTACTCTGCTACTCTGTAGCCTTCAGTTTTCCACCGAGTGCATGGTGGTGATTGCTGTTTTTCTTCAGTTCTCGGGAGCTTCCCTTGGTGCTTAACGGGGCCTGTGAACCAGAGCCTGGAGTGCACCCAGTTGGTTCTACGGCCGCCCTGGCACACGGTGTCACCGCAAACTGTTCCTTCCTGCCCGGTGCTTTTGTTTATTTGTACTTTTTCTTTTTGGATTTTTTTTTAAGGACCTAGGCTCTTTGATGGGCTCATGTTTTCTCTGCTATTTCAATCATGTAGCACGTGATTAGAGTTACAGTTTCCATGAGAAATGGAGTTTCCACGAGACATGCAGACACGTGCAGTAGTCTGCTGACCCATTTGAAAACCACATTTCACACTGGAGCACCTCACAAGCTCTGAGTGCTGACGGTATTCAGTTGCAACAAATTGTTGCAATTAGCCAGGCTGCTCTCAGCCTCTATAAATGAAATTTTCACCCTGCTTTGTCATGCCTGTTGAAAAAAAAAATAAAATTATTTTTTCATATATATGAACACAGTAGATGTGGCAGCACGTGTCTGTTCATGTGCAAAGTGGACTTTTCTTTTTCAGTGCTCAAACTGCATTTTCTAGTTTTAACCTGCCTCTGTTGGCCACCACTGACTTTGGATGACTTTTCTCTGTAATCAGCTTAAATGGCCAATATTTGTCAGTAGTGTTCAGTTTAGCGGACAGGATAGTTTCCAAATGCAAATAGTTGTTAGCGTTTCTTTTCTTTCCTTTAGTATTTATGCTACTAGAGAAGAGAACGTTTTTGATGTGTTTGTGAAAGCTTTGTTGTTCTAAGGATTTGATGTCTGTGTTTGTATTTTGCATGATGCTTAGTTGTGTTTTGGCAAGTTTGTTCTTTTTTTTTTTTTTTCTTTTTTTTTTTACCGAGAATATACAGTACTTTGTACAAGAAAATCAGTAATTGAGTAATTGATCCATGCTGACTGAAATGCTTCACCCATTCTAATAAATTTTTTTCCCCTCACCTAGAACAAGTCGAAGTGCAGTACAGAACAAAGGTGGTGAAGTACACTTGGCCTAGGCCTTTCCAGGTTGCTGACTGCATCCCTTGGGTCCAGGTGACATTGGCCAATGGACGCACCTTACAGACGAAGCTGCTGGTGAGAAGAATGTAGTGATCATGTGATCTGTTTTGTGATGATGATATACTTTGCCTCTCTCTCTCTCTCTGACAGATTGGGGCAGATGGACCCAACTCCATGGTACGGAGAGAGGCAGGAATTCCCACTGTCAAGTGGAATTATGACCAGTCTGCCGTAGTGGCCGTTTTACATTTATCCGAGGTAAGCGGAGAATGTAAACTCCATTGTGTGTCTGCGGTCCTTCATTTGTAATCAGAGTGCATTGGTTTGTTTAAGAGTATTTCAGGTCGCCTGAGTTGACTCTGTCATCTTGTTTTCTCTTGTATGTGCAGCCTACTGAGAACAATGTGGCATGGCAGAGGTTCCTCCCAACCGGGCCAATTGCAATGCTGCCGGTAAGCTGCTACTGACCAAGGTGGATTGATATTCGAGGTCAGGCAGTTGGAGTTGGATTATAGATCTAGCCGATAGACCGTAATGTATAGAAAATCCTGTGTTTATTAAAGGATTTCATGCATTTTGTTTTGTGCTGTGTAGTTGTCAGACACACAGAGCTCTTTGGTTTGGTCAACCAGTCATCACCGTGCAGAGGAGCTCCTTCAGATGGACGAAGAGAGTTTCGTGGATGCCATTAACAGTGCATTTGTGAGTCCGCACTTATCCCCATGTTCATTTGAGAATACTATTTCGATGCTTCGCTGAGGATATTTCTCACATATCCTAGCAGCAGAGTTGTTTGACTGTATTGTGGTCTTGCCTTGCGTGTTTATTTTACGTTTCTATACGTTTCATGTTGCCTGGTTTTGGATTGTCCTTTTAAAGAAAATGTTAGTCATGGCTTGGCTATTCCTCAGGCCGTAACGTCTTCAACCTGGCTCTCATGCACATACACACCTCAAAGTTCATGTTCAGAAACGCATCCCTGTTCCCAAGCTGGCTATTTTTGCTGAGCCTGCTGGTCACAGGCCCGTGAGCTTGAGTCATGCCTGCCCTTAAGACTGGTTTGCTAATTGAACCTGTAGTGTGCCAGTGTCGTTCATTATTGTGTTTCTTTAGACCAAATGTACAAAAAATTGTCATCTGCTCAGCGTCTTCCTTTAATTACATCGCACAGCTGTGTGCTCGCAAAAACACTGAGTTGTGGTACAAAAGAATAGATGTGAAACAATATACATTCACGATGTGAAACAATATACATTCGCAATAGTCATATGTTTACATTTTAGCGTCATTTTCAAGTTATACAGGGTAAAGAGATGTCGGGGTTTAGGGATAAACCCCTCTTAATGTCAGTTGCTTGCCATGTCCCTTGTGTTGCCGCCCATCGCTTTACTCATCAGTCTTTATGTGCATCAAGAAGCAAATCACATTGCTCAGTATTCAGCTTTGCACTGTTTGCAGCAGAGTTGTTTTAATTAAAGGGACACGTATAAAAATGTTCAAGTATTTCTTTGTTTGACAGCCATGTAGCACAAAATCCATGTTTGGTGTTTCATTTATTCCTTCATTGTGTTTATACCCTTGTCATTCTTATCTTGTTTGGTTTTGATTTTTTCTCTCTCTCTACAGTGGAGTAATGAGAATCAGTCTGACCTGGTAGAGGCTGCCGGCTCTTTGTTCCGTCACGCCCTGTCCATCCTTATGCCCAGTGGCGCCTCCACCCGCCAGCTTCCACCCAGCGTGGCGGCTATTGGCCCTAAGAGCCGGGTCATGTTCCCTCTGGGAATGGGCCATGCCTCTGAGTACATCCGCCACAGAGTAGCCCTAATTGGGTATGTGAATCTGAGACCTTTGTGAAACGTAGTTAGTGGTTTGTTTGGGTTTTTTTTTTTTGCAAACCACATGGATTTGTCTTATTCATTTTGCCGAAATTCGCCTATGTATGAAGTTATTTTTTCCATTGTAGCCATTTAGAGATATATCCATGTCAAAATGAATTTATGATTTATCTGTTTGTTCTTTTGGATTTAGATGTTAGTAGGTTAGATCTATTGAGTGTGTGATTTACACAATGGTATATTTATTTCTCTTTGTTTAGAGATGCTGCACACAGAGTACACCCTCTGGCAGGCCAAGGTGCCAATCTAGGATTTGGGGATGTGGTCTGTTTGACACAAGTGCTAAGCCGAGCAGCGTTCAATGGCAAAGACCTTGGTAAGTGTTCCAAAACAAGTAGCTGGAAGAGCTGCCATTTTGTTTACCTTAATTTTCTTCTATGCCACACATTCATCGGTTCATATATAGAGTGTTTTCCTTTAATAAGCCTAAACAAATAGTCTCAAGCTAGAAATGTGCTTGTGAATTGATGGAGCATGAGGCAAAATGTGAGGATGCTATTCTAGGTCTCACATACACATTGCATAAGGAATAACCATTTAAATTTGTAGGAAATTTCTAAGACATTTGAGGGTTTGTGGTAGGAAATTGTACCCCTATCTTACTGAATAGCCTTGATATTAAACGTCATACCTTAGACCTCAGACTTGAGATCAGCATGTCTCTAGACATAATCCTCGATGCGTGGTTTCCTAAGCTCTTTTCCATTTCTCAAACAAGGAAAAACTTCTGAGTTTTATTATACTGTATATCAAACCAGTTAATTTATTTATTTTTTTATTTCCTATTGCTGCCAAGAACTAGAATGGAAGTCATTTGTTTAAAAAAAAAAAAGAAAAAAGAGCCACAAATGGATGTAAAGTTTTGTTTTGATATCTGTGCTTTTCTTTGGCCTTCACTGTGGTTGAAGTTGCACACGTTTATCTATTGCACTTTCTTAACATACTAAAACGCCTTTGGTACCAGTAGAGATTGAAAAGACGACAGGGCAACATTATATTATAATATTGGTTATACTGTACGGTACAACCTATTTTAATGTTATCACCTATAACATTAAAACCACTGACAGGTGAAGTGAATAACATGGATTATTTCATTACAGTGGCACCTGTCAAGGGGTGGGGATGTATTAGGCAGCAAGTAAACAGTCAGTTATTGAGGTTAATGTGTTAGAAACAGGAAAAATGGGCAAGCATAAGGATCTGATTGACTTTGACAAGGGCCAAATTGTGATGGCTAGATGACTGAATCAGAGCATCTTCAAAATGTCAGGTCTTGTGGGGTGTTCCTGGCATGCAGTGGTTAGTACCTACTAAGACAACCAGTAAACTGGCAACAGGGTCATGCGTGCCCAAGGCTCATTAATGCACATGGGGAGTGAAGGTTAGCCAATCTGGTCCGATATCACAGAAGAGGTACAGTAGCATGAATTGCCGAGAAAGTGTGATAGGAAGGTGTCAGAACATACAGTGCATCGCAGCTTCCTGTGTTTGGGGTTGCGTAGCTGCAGACGTGTCAAGAGTGTCTATGCTGACCCCTGTCTACTACCAAAAATACCACGTCAGTAATAGGACTGGACCATGGAATGAAGGAAGACGGTGGCCTGGTCTGATGAATCACGTTATTATTTTTTTTCCTAATCATGTTGATGGCTGGGTGCGTGTACTTCACTTACCTGGGGAAGAGATGGCACCAGGATGCACTATGGGAAGAAGGCCAGACTACAGAGGCAGTGAGCAATGTTCTGCTGGGAACGCTTGGATCCTGGCATTCATGCGGATATTAATTTGGCATGTATCACCTACTGATACAATAAGGCAGACCAAGTGTACCCCTTCATGGCAACAGATTCCCTAAAGTCAGAGGCCTCTTTCAGCATGTTTGAGGAACATAAAGAATTCAAGGCGCTGACTTGGTCTCCAAATTCCCCATGTCTCAATATATATGAGATGTGCTGGACAAACAAATCTGATCCATAAAGGCCCCACCTTGCAGTTTACAGGACGTAAAGGATCTGCTGCTAACGTGTTGGTGCCAGATACCACAGCACACCTTCAGAGGTCTCTCAGATTAGGCAGGTCATTTTAATGTCGATCAGTGTATATATTTCTTAAAAGGATAAATATAAGTATTTTGTGCTTTGGCCTCCAGGCGACATGCAGCACCTACTGGAGTATGAAACTGAGCGCCAGCGACACAACCTACCCATGATGGCAGCCATTGACTTTATGAAGAGACTTTACTCCACTAACGCTGCCCCCCTGGTGCTGCTGAGAACCTTTGGCCTCCAGGCCACTAATGCGATGCCACCTCTCAAAGTAAGAACCCAGTGTACAGCTGTTTGTGTTCTCCTGTCCAACTCATTGTCTCAAAATGATTCTAATATGACAGGTGGTGCTTGTTGACATCTTGCTTTTGACATCTTGCATGTTGACATCTTGCTTTTATTGCGTTTCTCTTTGTCCTCATCTGTTATCTGTGACTGTCCTTTCACCCAGACTACCTTTCTACTTCATATCACTTCAGTTTTGCTCCCATGTTTTGCTTCTTCAGAGATCTCCCTCTCTCCAACCCTGTCCCACATCTTGTCCTCTGATTACATGCTTTTTACGCTGAACTGTGTCTGTAATTTACATGGTCAGGAGCTACTACTACAGCTAAGTTTAGCATCAAATTTACTGTTACTGAAAGTGTGGGTGGGGTTGCAAGCCTGTGCACAAGCGGTATTGGCTTGTGTTTTCACACTCCTTTTATAACAGGCTGCTCATATGAAACAGCCTGATTCCTTTACTAAGCAGAATCTACCAACAAGACCATATCTTGTTGTAAAGGAGTCTTTGAGGCTATCTCATACATAGTAGATGTATAAGGTTTTTTATTTTTTTTAACTCTACCTGCAGTATAATATTCCTTCATTAACTTCATCAGGAAGCAAAAAAAAAAGTTTTGTTAAAAGCATGTGCAGTATGACTGATCATTGATTGATTAATTTTATAATCATTATATATTAAGTTAGATATTTTGTCGTTTATGTCCACAGGAGCAGATTATTGCATATGCCAGCAAGTAAATGACTGGGCACAAAGGTTTGTAGGTCAAGATGGCATGGAAAGTTTGTCTACAAAATGTATGTAAAAGTATAAATTAATAAATTCTATTTTAAGTCATATGCATCATTGTATGAGATGTTTACTTTTGCTGCAAGTGTAGAAGTCCTCTTCAGTTTAGAGCATTCATATTTTACCCCTTTTGCACCTTTTACAAAAACAAGTAATGCTGTTGTATATCCACACCAGCCAGCCTTGGATAACTACAGATATACAGCTTGGTGCAATATAATGCAAGTAATGCAAGTTACACTGTGAAGTCATCAGATACAAACACACTCACTTTCATTTCTTAAACTCAAATGCTATTTGACCAAAGGTAAAAAAAAAAAAAAAAAAAATATCAGTTAAACATGAACCAAAGTGGTACTGAAGTATTTACTCTCCACAAACTCGAATGACATCCATACTAGGTAAATGAAGCCATACAGTTTAAGTCGCAGTCTCAAATCCTAAACAGGACCGGTTTCATAAAGAATGAAATATTGTGACAGCTAAGAGGTATATAAAGCAAAAAAAACCACAAAGACAAACTTGAGCAAAACTTAGACTGCAGTTCTGATGTGGATTTAAAAACAGCTTTTATGAAACAAACAAAAAACAAAAAGCATATTCTTGCCTGTATTTTAAAACTTGCTATCCTAAGTAGGAACAAAACAGGCTTACTACCCAAACTGCACACCATATCTATTCACATCATTATTAACCTAACTGTCAAACATAAAAATAAAAAACTCTGACATGAGAGTACATGTACAGTGAACAGAATTCTGTAGACAATAGTATGGGATAAAACAAGGCTGCTATTTAAGTCCAACTTTCTTCAATAGCTTCATTACTGAACTAAACTTACTGCCGGAAGAGCATGACGCCCTGCTCTTCCTCTGTATTATATTAATTTAGGTTCCTGCTGTGTGCACATGACTTAGTGCCACTCCATCCCACAACACAGCTTAATTACAGTACATCCTACATAAACACTACCAGACATGCTTTTCAGAAAAGTAAAAAAAAGAAAAGAAAGAAACAAATATCGCTTTGCCGTGCATAGCAGACTCTATCCGAAAACAACTTAAACTTATAATCGGTTAACTCGCAGTGCTACAGGGAACTTTGGTGTGGCTGTAAACACTGTCACTGAAAAAGAATGCAGAGTCTTCTACACAATTAAATCAAACTTTGGCAATACATCTGTACCCATTACAGTCTGCACAGGTTGTTTTGTGTACGTAAACATTTATTAGGGTGTTGCATAAGTTTGTGGCCTAGTAAATATCTTTATCTATTTATCAAAACTTCCAGTAAAAGCACATTTTAGGCATTTTATCAATCAAGCATGGAGCCCAGCAAGATATTGTCATTGCTCTCTATTCTTATTCGATAGTGGAAAAACTCAACGGAAGCAAGAGACAAAATTTGCAAAGTTTATGTCAACGCTGCAGTAGGAATTTCTGCAGTCAAGAACTGGTTCGCTGTTTTGAAAAGGTGAATCGAAGGTAGATGATAAACCAAGAAGTGGTAGACGAAAGGAAGCAGATTATGAGGAGCTGCAGAAACTGTTGGATGAAGAGGTTTCAAGATGTTTGAGTATCAATCATTCTACTGTTCTAAGGCATCTGAAGGCAATGGGAAAGATTCTGCAAGTTGGTAGGTGCGTTCTCTCAAAGAGAAATATCACTCACCAGCCTAACACCTGCATTATAACTTTATTATGAGCTGCTCCATCCTGGAGAAACTGTGAAACACCGAATGTTAGTGATCAATTGATCAAATGAAGTGAAAAATCAATTAACTGCAATCATCCAGCGGCCATTCATGAAAATCATCCTCCTTCATGACAACACACGCCACGTGATGTACAGTAGATGTGACGAAAGACACGATTTTAAGCCTTAGATGGGAAGTTTTACTTTTTTTAAAATAAGCTTTATTGATTCTTTTCAAATCACATTGTGGGAAGTTTTACCATATCCAGCCTACTCACCGGGCATAGCGCCATTGGATTTCTATTTGTTTACGTCACTGCAACATACACACTCTGTATGTTTTGGTTTTTTGTTTGTTTGGTTTTTTTTTAAAAAAACGTTTAAAAAAACTAGAGGATATGCGAAATTGCATAGATGAATTCATTTCCTCAAAACCCAAATCTTTCTTTCACAACGGTATTCGTTCTTTGCCAGAAAAATAGCAGAAAGTCATAGAATCTAACTGTGTTATTTTACAAAATCGTAATTAAATTGTATTCAAAAATGGTCACAAAAAACATCGTGACTTTAAATGAATGAAAGGGGCATTGATGGGACAAAATAATAAGTGTGGAGTTTAATTAGAGAATTAATTTTGTGAAAAAAAACCAAATGTCAGTAATTGTCCTTTATTAAGGAAACGTAATTTGTTTAAAAAGTTGATGAGAGGGGAAAACTGTTTCAAAGTGCAGAAAATTATAGGATGCTCAGCTAAAAATGATCTCGAATGCTTTTAAATGGCAACAAAAACTAAAACATGAGCAACTTCTGTTGAAACAGATTGAAGAGTAGTCAGAATGGCAAAGTTCAGCCAGTCATCACCTACAGAAAGATCAAAGTGGATCTACAAACATTATGTGCAGAATTAGTTGAAATTTGCCAAGGAACGTATCAATTGGCCCCTAAGTGAAATGACATTCTGCAAACTGATGAAAGTAAAATTGTTGTTTTCGGGTCTGGTGGTCAATGACGACCCCTGAGTACTGAATTCAAGAGATAGTACACAATGAAGTCAGTGAAGCATGGTGGCGCAAAAATCATGGTATGATTTTAATACTACAGTGTTGGGATTATTTATCGTATACCAGGGATCATGGATCAGTCTGAATACATCAAAATACATGAGATTATGTTGCTGTATGCCAAAGAGGACACAACCTTGAAATGGGAGTTTCAACAACATGCGTGCTGCTTGTTATGAGTTAATGACTCATTCCGATGATCTTCTGCAGCTCTCTGGAACGTTAGTTCCAGCCCTAAAGTAACATGCCTGATCCATGATAATCAGTGCTTTAGGGAGGATCTGAACATAGTTAAGACCAAACTTGGTCACTGTCACAACCCACCCTCTTTCCTTTGTTTACCCATCTCTTGATATATTAACCCTCCTGTTCACCTGCACAGCATTACAGTGGCTGTGCTCCAGGTTAACTACTTGAACTATTATTTGCATGCACACAATTGTTAAGATAATCAGGTGCCACTGAATGGTCATTAGATATAGACTTCCTCCAAAACTAGCCAGTCCTCAGTGCAGTGAAGCCTAATCTTTGGAATTTGAAACTCATTCTGTTTCTCCCACCTCTACAGCATATCAACCTTATCTCATTGCTTTTAAGACTATTGTGTCTACTTGTGTAAGAGGATTGCATGAGTAGAAACATGTTGAAAGTGACCTTGTGGTTGAGAATTATAATATTATAATTAATATCAATTAATTGTAGTTATATAAATATCAATACAATTATAATTAAAAAAAAAAACAAAAAAAACAACTTAATAATAAAATGTTCTTGAATGTATGTCACTTTCATTGTTATTATTATTATTAGGGTGGTGCATAAGTTCATGGCCTTTTGGAACAAATTTTATTGTAGTTTCAAGTTTCAAGTTTTGAAAGTGCTTCACACTTAAGAACATCATCATACAGCCAGAGATAGAAAAACACAACCAAAACACATAAATAAGAAATAAAATAGGCAAAGTAAACCTAATAGGCCAGTGAAAACAAATGAGTTTTTAAAAGCGATTTAAAAATAGTCAGACTAGTAGCCTGATCTCAACTGGCAAGTCATTCCAAAGACGAGGCCCAATTACTGAAAAGGCACGGTCACTTCTACGCTTGAGTCTAGAATGCGGAATTGAAAGGAGGTTCTGATCACAGGATCTCAAACTTCTCAGGGGGGTATACTGGTGCAGCAATTCAGATATGTAGATAGGTGCTTGGTGGGGCAACGATTTAAAAACAAATTTTAAATTTTAATTTTTTAAATTTCAAAAATTTTGAAGTGAATTCTAAATTGGACAGGCAACCAGTGAAGGGCCATCAAGAGAGGAGTGACATGATCCCTTTTTTTCTTTTTTAAAAGAAACTTAGCAGCGGCGTTCTGGACCAATTGAAGACGGGCAATTTGAGATTTAGAGATGCCACAATATAGAGAGTTGCAATAGTCGAGACGTGATGTAATAAAAGCATGAACGGCCATCTCCAGAGTCTTGTCAGTGAGAAAATGTTTGATTTTTGCAAGTGTGCGGAGCTGATTAAAAACTAGATCCAATCACGGAAGAAATTTGTTTATCGAATTTTAACGTGTCGTCTAACAGAAAACCCAAATTCCGTACCTGAGAGGACCTAAAAGCTGATAACGGTCCTAGGTCAGAATCGGAGGCCTTCATATTTTCGGAGGGACCGAAGACTATCACCTCGGTTTTCTCTTCATTTAAGGATAAAGAAATTTTGAGATAACCAAGATTTAACTTCATCTAGACAAGACAGCAGAGCATTCATGGCCAAGGGATCATTTTTCTTAAAAGGTAGATAGATCATCAGCGTAGAAGTGAAATGACATCCCGTGTTTCCTTAAAATGGAGCCTAAAGGTAGCATGTACAGTGAAAATAAAGTGGGGGCCAAGACAGAGCCTTGTGGAAGACCACAGGGGAAAGAAGAAGTGGAAGAGAAGAATGCTCCTGGCCTAACCACATATTTCCTATCAGACAAAAATGACTGAAACCACTTTAAAACAGTACCAGAGAGACCCACCCGAGATTCTAGTCTATTTATTAATGTAGAATGGTTGATAGTGTCGAAAGAGGCTGATAAGTCTAAGAGAACAAGGACCACAGAGTCCCCCGCATCAGTGGCTAAAAAGATGTCATTTAACACTCTCAAAAGGGCTGATTCAGTACTATGAGCAGCCTTAAAACCAGACTGAAAGTGCTCAAACGAACTGTTTAAAGCAAGAAAAGACTGAAGTTGGAAAAACACAATCTTTTCCAAAACCTTAGAAACAAATGTAGTTAAAAGTCAGTTTCCATTATTTCCCATTGCCTTCAGACGTCTTAGTACAGTAGAATGATCAATATTCAAACGTCTTGCCAGCTCTCGAGTCAGTCTTTGTCCAGCAGTTTTTGCAGCTCCTTGTCTTACGTTTCCTTTGTTCTACCACTACTTGGCTTATCATCTGGCCCAGATTCGAACAGAGAACCAGTTGTCGATCGCAGAAACTTGATTGCCATGAACTTTGCAAATTTTGTCTCTTGCTTTCACTGAGTTTTTCTCCACTATTGGATAAGAAGAGAAGGCAATGATGAATATGAATCTTGCTGGGGTCCATGCTTGACTGATAAACTGCATGCTTTTATACAGAGTTTTGATAATAATTAAAGATTATTAGAATAAGAATTAAGAATAATTAAAGACATTTACTAGGCCATGTACTGTACTTATGCAACGTTCTAATAAAATTCTGGGAATATAGTATGCAATTGGCAGCATAGTTTGTATGCAGTTTGTAGAAACAAATAATCCAGCATGTTAGCATTTTATATTTGATTTAAAAACTCATGTTTGTTGTTTTCCTCAGTTTTATGTTAACAATTATGCTGATAAACACACCAGCCCTGTGAAGATTTGCAAATCTGTAAAGACTAATTTTCTAGTTGTAAATAAACTCAAAACACAGTGATTTCATCTAAATTACAAACCATGTATGTATGTATATTGTACATATAAACAGAAATTTGTTCGAGCTGCTGTTGGTGTTTGCATGGTTGTAAATTGTTTGTGTGGCTCGGAAAACCCCATATTTTATAGACAAAGCTTCCTAAGCTCATTATGGGTTCTTGAATAAAAACATTTGAAGATTTGCCTGCACAATTTCATGTGGACCAGGAATGCATCCTTGAGGCACTCCTTATAGATCACAGTAATTAGGGTGGTGCATATGTTCATGGCCTTGTTGAACAAACTTTATTCATTTATTTTCTGAAATTATTCTTATTTAGTCTTCAAAGTAATCGATGTTAGATTCTATGACTTTCTGGCATTTTTTTCTTCCTAAGATTGAATACAGTCACGAAAGAAAGTTTCAGGTTTTGAGGAAATTAATTTTGTATGTCCTCTACTTTTTTTAAAATGCTGGTCAGTGTACAGTATGTTGCGGTGACCTTGAAGTGAGAATCCAATGGCGCTATGTCGAGTGAGTAGGCTGGATGTGGAAAAATGTCCCATTCAAGGCTTAAAATTGTGTCTTTTATTGCTTTTGCAACATGTGGCCTTGTCATGAAGGAGGATGGTTTTCTTTCATGAATGACCACTGGATGGATGATCATTATTCATTTATTATTTAACTTAATTTGATCAGACCTGTAATGTAAGTGTTAAGCTGAGCAATATTTCTCTCTGAAAGTGCATGTGGAACACACCTATCAACTTTCAGAATCTTTCCCATTGCCTTCAAACGCCTTGGAACAGTAAAATGATTGATATTCAAGCGTCTTGCCAGCTCTCGAGTTGATTGTGTCGCATCTTCGTCCAACAGTTTCTGCAGCTCCTCGTCTTCCATTTCCTTTGGTCTACCACTTCTTGTTTTATGATCTAGCTCTTCGCTTTTTTGAAACAGAGAACCAGTTTTTGACCGCAGAAATGCCGATTTCAGCGTTGCCATTTTGCAAATTTTGAAATCTCTTGCATCCGTTGAGGTTTTTGCCACTATTGAATAAGAATAGAGCGCAAATGATAAACTACCTAAAACATGCTTTTACAGAATCATTTTCATAAAGATATCTACTAGGCCATGAACTTCAGCAACACCTTAATAGTATGACGATGTTTTACTCAGTGATCAGCCAGATGATGTTGAAGACAACCATTAAACATTTTTTTTTTTTAACAGTCCACAAACATAACATGATATGTAACTACATGGTCTTGAGTTCAGAAGTCTTATACAATGTGTTTATTTTTTTATTATTATTCACATGGTACATAAACAAAAATGACTGAAACAGGTTAAAGCATATTTATAGCATCTGCTGAGTTTGTCAGTGAGTATAAGGTTAAACATTAGCATTTTACATAGAACTTGTGCACACGATCACATCAGTTATTTATATAACAAAAACATATTATGAATAATAATCTATTGATTATTAGTTGGAATATATATATATATATACATACATGGGTAATGTGTATATACATAAAGGCATGTTAAAAGTATGAATGGTCATGAATAGAATACATACAAATGAAGTAATATTGTTGAATATGCACTGTTGTGCATTTAGGTAACAATATCTATATGTAATAAATATTTATACAATAATTCACAAATGATGCTTTGCATATGAAGTGCATTCAGCCAAAAGCCTTTTGTTTTTGTTTTTGTTTTTTTTACACATTCCCACAGAGGTGTTCATGTTATAGGTCAGGGTACTTGTAATGTGGCTAATGCAAACAGTGTTCTAACATCACTAGATGACTGGGTAATTTAGGTAGAATCCTGAGATCATATGAGTAGACAAATCAGCAATGCTTTCACAATATGGCCATCTCAAGTTTGTACTTACATGTCCAAAACGTCTGCAAGATTTCTGTTGTAGCACTAGACGTTCCAGTCCAACATTAAAGGTAAAGCTTCTCAACATACAAACAGACATACATAAATACACACGTACATAAAATTCATTCAACAGCATTCAGCAACTTGACCAAATTCAGTGACGAGATGATTTACTCGCGTATCCATCTCGACCGATTTTCCACCAGTAAGCATAAACAACAGTAAATTAACTGCTGCAACTAAATTGTGTTGTTAGAGTGTTTAGTATGTTTAGAATATTTTACTGCAATATGATTAATAAAGTTTTACAAATTTGTTTCTTGTTATTTTAAGTAATGTGGAAATACATGACATGCCAATTAAAAGCAGATCGTTCCTGCATAGAAACTGATCAATCTTCCTGGGAGTTCCTGTTCATTTCCATAACGAGACACTATATTTCTCCACATCCCATTGCATAAAGTTTCTGCACACAGCACTAGGCGAGGTCCTTAAAAAGCTGCGAATGGTTGTATTAAATTTCACTTCCCATCACAGACTCAAAGACTGCCAAAATAGACAGGCAGCGCCTCAGGTGAGACGAAAGCAGGGAAAAAAAAAAAAAAAAAATGTAAACGCCCAAGTTACAAAAATAAACTAATCCTGGGTTAAGCATACAGTAGGAATATGAGGTTGGCCTGGCCATTTGAACAGAATACAGGTCATTTTGTTGCGGAAAGAACTCCGGGTGGTTGAGTGGTAGGGAGGGAGAAGAGCATGGCTACAGTGCAGGGCTGCTTGAAACTCAGTAAGGAGCGTGAGGCGTAGGCGAGGTTCCTCACTCTGACCCTGTGTTTACCCACCCAGCGGCACCAAAAAGTCTGCAGGCTTTAGTGAACGTTCAGGTTGTGAAAGTAATCGAAAGTGGCCCCTAAGGCCCAGCTTGTTTCAACGTTGTTCACCTTTTTAGCAAGCTGTAGGAGAAAAACAGACAGAAGACACAGAATTATCATTCAGTTGCTCATTTGACTGCTTTATTTAACTGCCGTTCATAAACCATAAATAGAAATATACTGTATTCATTTCTGCCAACTCACAACTACACTTTAAAATACCCTCTAATTTGGCATTTTTATACAGTAAGGAAGTTGCTTTGTCATCATAAACACCAAACCCTGAAATGCCCACCTGCAAAACAGTGTTGTCCTTGAAGCCAAATCCCTCTTTCAGAAGGACAGTGATGTAGGTCATGTCCATGCACAAGAAAGGGCTGATAGGACGGTACTTAGTCATCTTGTTGCAAACTAAGCAAAAGGGAAAAGGATAGGTTTTATATTATAACGTGTGTCTATTAAATAAAATATTCATTTAATATTTATAGATGTCTATTATTAATATTTAACCATAGAAAACAAAAATGGAGGGATTTTTCAATCACATTTAGAAGAACACACACCATCCGATCAGCTTAAGTTAGAAGGAAGAATTACACAACACACCAAAATATTAATATAAGTCATGTTTGCCTGTCTGCCACAATACCGCGAAATAGATTCACATACAGTGTTGACCATATTTCTTGAGCTGAGGTGTAAGATGGATTGTTTCATGGCTTAGGTTGCGCATGTTATAAATAGGTGGCAAGCCACAAGGGGCAAGCTGTGACAGGTTGCCAAGTGTTCTTGTATGAGGAAAGTCATTAAGTCACAGCTAAACTTGTTAGACATCTGGCAACTAGTGCATGACAGTCAAAGAGGAGGTTGAGGAGAAGGAGGAGGTCCACCACGTGCCAAGAGTGGCTCATCGAGACCATACAATAGTGTTCTCACTTGCACAAATAAAAGCCTAACTCAAGCCTGACATAAAATACCCAACTCATTAGCACTCGAGATAAATCTGGCACATCAGTGATATTTCTTATTTGACAGAATCTGGGTAATAAGCCAAAAGCTGTATCAGACGTCAGGAGCTTTTTCGGAAGGTTGACCTTCATGTAATAGTCGACGTGCCAGTGTTTGCAGTAGCATGTGCATTACGATATCTAGGCCATTATTCGGAGGGCACTAAAATGTGCCAAGTGAGTGGGCTGGGCAGATACAGAGGTTGTAGTACACACTGGGTCAGGTATTTGAGTGGGAGAGGGACAGGGTGTGTTTATGTGGTGGCGAAGTTGTCATTTTGTGAAGGTTGTGTGATCGTCGGGAGTCTCGAATGCAAATAAGCACTGAGAGTTTATATTTGTACAGTGTGCACGGTAAGGCTTTGACCTGAATGTGCCTGGGAGAGAAGGAAAGCATCCAAAGGCTGGCGCCTTACCTTCTTTGGCTCTTTTCTTAAAATCTCTGACCTCCACAGCACCACCTCTGGAGCCATCTACGACCCAGACGGAAATAGAACAACTCAGCTATGGAAATTCTGCAAAAATTCTCATCATTGTTAATGTGATCTAAATGAACAAAAAGCAGCAATCTATTACCAATAAGGCCAGACTCCACAGCTCGGTCAAAGTAATAGGAGAAGGCATAGAAGACACTGTTTCCCTTGACTTCATAGGGCTGATGAATGATCCCCTTCACCACACGCATCACTTCATGGTAGCAAAGTTTATATCCTGCGTAACCTGTGGAGGCAAGATCCAGTGAGATTGAACGCACGTTTTCAATTACTTTCTCAATTTCTCAGAAGGGTCATGCCATGCATACCATTCAGTTGGAGCATACACTTGGTAACATGAAAGCTCCAACTGAATGGTCATGCCATGCAAAAAAAAAAAAAAAAAAACACAAGTCAAAATACAAGATCCTACAGTACGACCTTAGATTTAAGAAGCCTAACCTCAGGAGCTAAAAATAGACCTGCTACATTGTTTAATTAAGCTAGGACTATGGGCTCATTGCACAGAAACCATGCGCTGACAGAGTCTACACTTAGAACAGAAGCCAAGTTTGTTAGAGATTTCATATTACAAAATTGGGAGTGGTCATGATAAAGCTGCAAGCTATGTGAAACAGAAAATACCAAGCGTGTGACTTAACCAGTATCTCTTGGCTACACGACTGTGGTAAGGGAGTGTTATATCATTTGAGGACTCAACTAACAATTTTCTCTTCACTTAAATACAATGTTTGCAGTATTATTATTGTTCAAACGCCTGAGAGGTGGACAATTAGACGAAACTGGCAAAACCTAGAATATGCTGTTTGGCTCCACAATTACACAATTACACCCTCACTAAAGTGCTGTCAAATTAATGTCTTAAACTCAATTTTGCTTAGCCTTGTGTAATGGGTTACTCATATCCAGAAAATTTTTGGAACTGAATAATTACTCATAGAATCCTTATCTCCTCTGAGACCGGGGATTGACGATGATTTTGGATTGCGGAAACTTTTTAAAAGGAAGAAAAGCAGGTTGTTTGTTAAGCTCTTACCATCTGGGATTCCGCTGACTTTGTAGGTGATCCCACCAAAGGTCCAATCTTCTCTGAACTTCTTAGGTAGGCAAGAACTTGTGAAAACCTTGTAGTCAAGACCTGCAGGATACACAGGTTGGTACAGTGCTTTAAACATCAGTGGATCCTGGAAAGGACAACGTTTAAATATAAATGTGTTGATCATCTAAAGGCACATCAGGAACCATTACCATCTGCTCCAAGTGCACCAAGAGTTGCTAGTCGGGCTGCAACAAGTCCATTTCCAAGGTAACTACACAAGGAAAGCAAGTCAGTGTATAGATGAACTTTGCAATTATAACTGAGCATGAGAACAATATAGAATAAGATTTTCTCCAGGGAAATACCTGTGGGTATAAAGCTCGTAAGTGGTGTTGAACATGTCAATGCGTGCGATGTAATCGGGAGGAGCATTCTGCACCGTTTTCTGCAGGGATAATAAAATGTAAATTATGAGACCGTGCATATGAATGACATTACTTTCTTTGTTTCTGTCATATTAGACATACCTTTGATTTGGGGAGAAATGTGATCTGGGTTGAACCTCCACCCAGATCCAAGATTCCTACAGTTTTTTTGGTACTGGCATACAAGTGACCTATAACAAAGAAGTATGGCAAAATTATATAAAGGATACAATTTAAAGATTGCAATATTATAGGCAGAGGTAGGGCTTATCATGACCTTTAGTTCATTTATGGCCATCATTTAATAAAACAACACATTGTCTAGGGCAGATAATAAAGGCATATTATAAATAGTTAGGACATCTAGACTTTCCGTCTTTTTTAAGGACGTTATATGTAAATCACTTATGGTCTATAGGAGTTTCCCCAAAGTGAGGACTGTGACTGTCCGAGGCAGATGGTAGGAGGTGAGTCATGGGCAGTGCAGCAGAGAGGAGATTCCATTTTTTTATTCCCAAAAAAAAAAAAAAAAAATCAGTGAAACTCTACATCAACCACAGACCACCAGCCACCATCCACCACTGACACCACCTTAGCAAAAACATGAGCAATACTTAACCTGTCAGGAAATTCACTGTAACCCAGGCCAGCACTCCTGTAGAGCAAGAGAGACAATCAATAAAACCACAACATATACTGTTGTTGTATAAAATTAGTAATCTGAGCACAGAACACTTCATCAACCCACACAGTTTTACCACTTTTAATACAATGAACTAAGCATCATTCCTTTATAACATGAATTTCGTACTAGAAGAAAGAGTTTTCCATTCTGACCTGTTCTGAATAATCCTCTTAGGTATTAATTTCACAAAAGTACTAACAGTTTATTACTCGAATTTGAAGTTAGCAAGGTATGATTTCTTTATTTTGGCAGCCTACGCCCTGCTTTGGGATACAGGGCCACCACTGAGTCATTGCCATAACTTTGCCACCTGCTATTAGTGGTTTAAAGCTCTGCCAGATTGCTCAGACAGATTTTAAGTACATGCACTGCATGTTTCTTCATTAAAGTCGAATCTTATTTCAAACAGTGTTCTGATTTCTTGGCCATCAGGGTTCAGCCCAGGTAATCAGACATGTCTGAGATGTGATATTACTCACAACTCATAAAAGCAGGTAATGACTTGTACATCTGAGCTTGTAATAACAAATGTGTAAACTTGATAAAAAAATAATTAATGTATTTAACCATGCGTGTGGGAGGATGAAAGGAAATTCATTAAGGTTTCAACAGCAAAGAATATTACCATGGTGTGGCTTTCATATTTAAAATTACATACAGCATACAGTTAAATATCTATGGTTGCATTATTTTGGAAGAAATGAAATGGGAAAGGCAACAAAAAATGAAGCCTTAATACCTTCATGTGTGCCATTCATGAGTGTGACACTGTTTTTTGGCACGTAGAAAGGAGATTCATCAAATACTTGTTTCACCTGTGAACGCAAAGGATTTAACTTCAGTAAAAAAAAATTTCAGCCTTTAACACAACACAACTGTTGTAAAATGTATAATCTCAAATGATTAGCAATTTCTTAAAATACACTCTGTATGAAAAAAATAACCTCGACCTCATGCCAAATCCTTTTATCCGCAGGAAATGCACTGAATCAATTGAAATTGTCTGTGACTGAGGGAATTTGAAACTATGTCTGTGGTTGCTGTGTTGGTAAAATAATTCAAAAGCCAGCTTAGCCCAATGTTCCAGACAGCCTCAAAACAGCTGTTTTTATGCAATAGCAGCCTCTAGCTCTTTTTTCTTGCTTTTTCACTCCATCACACACACAATGCGGTTAACATCTCCCTGTCTTTGGCGGAATAGTTGGTTTCTCCACCAAACTGTCTGAGGAGAGGAGCGATGGAGGAGGAGGGGGGGGGGGGATCAAGGCATTGAAACAGAGAGCTTGCCTCACCTCATCCAACAGAACTTGGGCTTTCTCCTTGGGCATCAGCCGCAGGCCAGCAGTGGCTTTCAGTAACACGGGGGTCTGCCACCATTCCTCCTTGGGGATGGTCTTTTTAGCCACCTTCAGCAGCTGTCTGATGGTCTCTCCACCCTGAAACAGACAGTTTCACCAAGGTGAATACACTGACCATGAAGCAACAACAGAAATATGTTTTAAGAGACATTTTAATAAAATCCATCTACAGTACTGAATTTGACTGAAGATACAGTATGGAAATAAATGGCAGAATAATTACTGGCATAAGGCAAATCAGCCTGTTCCATCCTGTGGTTAACACCAGATTGGAAAAGTACATATGTCACTATGAAAATAACTGTGCTGTCACAGAGGAAAGATATACTTTGTTGGAAGGTCTGGAATCCAAATTCCACTACTGACCATCTTATCGTCAAGTGATCCAATTGATTAAATCAAAGTTTTTGGAATTTGAGTTAAAACCGTGGTGGAAAAAGTGAGGTCTATTAGGATATAATAGTAAAATTGAAGCCAAGAAAGATCTAGGCTTACCTCTTCAGGATTATCCCCATATGCTGACAGTCCAGGTTTCACTGCATTATACATTTCATTGTCAAGCACCGGCAGCCCAGCTGTCAGAGACACACAGAGACAGATGTAACAATTGGTTTAGAAGATGCACATTAGCTATGCGGTTAACTTCTTCAACTCGTATATATGCCAGTTGTACTTGTGCTTAAACTTTTGGCCATCGTATACTTTGTAAATTGCTATTATAACCATAAAATGGTGACCACAACGCTTTTTCCAGACAGACAAATTACCAGTTCCTTCGGACTCAGAGTTTACATCATCGTGGGTGATGCTATGTCTCAACATGAAGAACATTTTTAAAAATGACTACTACCACTCTTTTGGTATAGTCTTTCCAATTTCGATGATTGAAACTGTTTCAATGTCAAACTGTTACATCTCTCTCTCTCTCTCTCTCTCGCTCACACACACACACACACACACACACACACACATTCTCCGCCTGCAAAGCTCTCTCTTCCCACTTGAATGTTTCTAGTTGCCTTAGCACCTCACAGTGAATAATCCTGCAGTAAACCCAGACAGTGCAGTGAGACAGCACTAGGTCTGCTAGCGCAGGAGAGAGAAAACAAGAGAGAGAGAGAGAGAGAGAGAG
>JAOVYU010000002.1:12706017-12716105 GCA_025674565.1 Synodontis membranacea
TATATATATAAATATAATTTCAAGTAGCAGCTAACCGCTTGCACCAGCAACGGTCTCCCTGAAATGTTTTAATTTGGAGTTAGACATGCACTGCTTTGGTCAACAGCTGTTTTCCATTTACCATTTTCCTTTTACTTCATGCGTGTAAAAATGGGTCCCAATAAGTGTTAGGCAAAAAAAAAAAAAAAAAAAAGCTTGGTCTGGACAAACTTAAAATATGCCCCTTTTTAAACACTTATGGTAATGTCACATTTGCCCTTGTAGCATTGTTCTGGAAAACACATTGTTGTGGTGAAGCTGGATGTGATTTCAACGCCAAACAACTAGAACTCTGCAATATGATAAAACACTTCATGTTGAAAATGGACTTAGCTAATGGAAACTCTCTAAATCAGTCACAGTGAGTTATATATGTGGGCATTTGCTTTTGTTACTGCTTTTTTCCATTAAGAGTCGGCTAACATGTCACTGAGCTCAGGAGGAAAAATCAAAGTCAGTCAAAGTTACATCAGGTTTTTCAGAGCTTTCCGAGCTTTAGCCTTGTGCCCCTGCTACTTTCGACAGCAAGTAAAAGTGCTTAAACAAGGAAGGGAGAAGCATAAAATATAACTCACTCTGCAAGCAAAGTTTTTTTTTTGTTTTTTTTTTTGCTATTCATTCATCTTTTATAACCACTTTATCCTAGTCAGGGTCAGTGTGGATTTGGAGCCTATCCCAGGAATAGTGGGCATGAGGTGGGATACACCCTGAATGGGATGCCAGTCCATCACAGGGCACCGTGTACAGCCGCACACACTCACATACTCAAAAATTTAATACAAATACTCAATTTAATACATTCAAAAACCTACTGGCAATTTTTTTGGGGGGGGGGGGGGGGGGTTGTGGGTCAGAAAATACAGAAGAAACCCACATGGATAAGGGATAAACATGCACAATAACAGTAACCCAAGCTCAGGATCGAACTAGAGACCCTGGAGCTGTACCACTGTTTTGGTAGGTATCCGCCTTTTGGATATTCAAAATAATCTTCCAAAACTTCATAATATGGTTATTGTGAAAGCTATCAGTAACAGCTTGGTACAAGGTTACAGTTCTCATTAATGCTCCAACATGATGATGCAGCACCTTTCCTGTTTGTCTCATGGAGCAATAGCAATGTAAGGTTATTAAATGTGTTTAGCAATAACAAAATAGGGTTGCGCTACTGTATAGCAAGCTAGAGATTTCGTGTATGATTTCATACAGCACGGTATCCTGGAGTTCAAAGAAATGTAATTATTTTTCATCCAGACATTCTCTAGCCAGATCATACAAGCTAATGCTGAAGGAATTTTGTATAGATTACACTTTCAGTAAGTACATGGTAGGAACAGTTTTGCTCTGTAGTTTTGAGCTCACTAGTAACTTTAGATTACAAGATCTAAAATAGACAAGTATATAAGTGTCGGCACTACTTATCATGGCTGAGTAATTGTAAATATGAACAAAAGTGCTTTTTGTATTTTGAAACTTATCTATTATTGAATAAGTATAAAATCACAAAAATCTTGTTTTATCTTAGAGAGTAGATAAATCAATATTATTCATGACCTTTGTGCTGTATTGTGAACTGCTATGTGCTATCTATGGCACAGAAAAGTCTTAAAAGATTTAGCAAGGTTTTATATGATGAAATGGCCACATTGTTTTTTTTCATAGCACCTGTCCATTTTAGTTTTCCCACACTGTCATTGTCGTCCCTGCGGCAAGTTATAAATGCTTTATTACACACGCCTGGCAGAGTCATTGTTGAGCAATACTGAAATTGAAGCTGTCTGTAACCAGAATGCGGTCCATCCAAGACAAGAGGCAAAAGGTCAGACTGCTGATTTGAAACTGTTGGCTTTGCCTGGATGCAGTGGTCCCTGAATAGCTCCAGTTGCTGCTGGTTTTCTGGTGGGCAGCTTAGAAATGTTCTCATATGGTCTGCATGGAATGGCCATAGGCCGTCCAAACGTTCTAATTCTTACTCCAGTGGTTGTAGGCCTGCCCTCCCACAGTGATGCTGTACATACAAGGGCTTCTCAGAAAACCGACCATCCCTCTATTCCTAGCTCTGCAACTGCCAATTTTTTTTTTTTTTAAAAAGACAAGAAGGCCATCCCTGCTATCATGATCGCAGGCCGCTAACCACTCATTCATTCTGATTGGCTGTTGCAGGTTGCAGAGTATACGCTGAAGATTAATGAGCTGGAGGAGAAGTTTAAGAAGAGATCCAGGGATTTTTCCATGATCCAGGGGGAACTCAAGACCATCAAGGAGTTCCGCAAAAAGAAAGCTCACATGGAACAAGAGTTGATCGCTGTATTGTAACACAATACACAAGCATTATATACAGACAATTCTGTGCTGTCTTAATCTAGTGGTTAAACAGATTCATGAATACATCATAGGCAAAAATATCAGAAGAATGGAGAATGTCATCAGAAGGGATTCAAGGAAACCTTCACACTGTCTTAACACCTTAAATATGTTTAGTATAATGAAATACAGTATATTTGTAACATGTTTAGAGATTTTGAGATTCATTAAATTGTTGGTTGATGGTGTTTGTTCAATGTTCCTATGAGGTTAGCAGTGGTCTGTAGATGAAAGAATATTAAACTAAAAAGATCAAATAATTTAATTCAAATTTACAAAATAAATATAATTAAAATTTATTAAATAAAAATTAATATTCATTCAGGGTGGATTTTTCCTTTGATTGGTCTGTAAAAAAAAAGAAAGGGAAAAAAAAAAACAATTCTTAAAAATTCTCACATCTGTTTTTTTGCATATGACAGACAGCATTTTGAAATCCTTCTAGTTTCTGTTTTTGAAAACATTTCTGAAAATCATCAGCCTTGAAAGGCCTTAATGACAATCGTAGTAAGGCTCATTTATTGGGTTATTTTCTGTTATATTTTCTAGGTGAAAGAAAGCATGCATATTGCCGACCGTGAACACAAGGAAATTCTTGCAAGAATGGAGCATAAATTTTTCATTGAAAAGGTAAGCATCTAAGAACTGCCAAATATGTCGTTGTCTATTTGGAGATAATTCAAAAAGGGACACTCAAAGAGGAAGATCTAACCATTAAACCAGGAAAAAGAATTGGAACAATCACTTTTTTTTTATCCTCTTCCATCTAGGTTTGTTTAGAAAAGGAAGCGGAGCAGAGAATTGCCCAGCTAGCAGAGAAAGCCCACAATGAGGCAATTGTGTGAGTGTATTCTCTGCGCATCCTCCCCTCCTCCAATTACAGGATTGTGTACTCTTCAAAAAGCTCCATCATACAGAGAGAAAATAAATAACCTTTGTAGAAAAACAAGGTTATTATCATGACCACACCAAACTTTTCCTCCTAGAGATGGTATATATCACCTAAGCCGGTTGATTATATCCTCTGTTCTGCAAACAGTGTGTATGAATGTGTTCATGTCAGAACATGTGTGTGTATGTATGAGTGCAATTCTTACAGCCACAGCAAAAGCTGTGTGTTAGTTTTGCCTGATTACCAAAGTCATGGCTGCAAACCTTCTAATATCTTGCTTCTAGTTGTGGTATTGTGGCAGTGAGTCTCTCCGCCAAAGGAGTTTCCTTTAAGGCCATTTTCAGACCAAAGGCCAATCCTGCACCTGCTTCACTCCACCAGGCATTTGAGGTCAACCAAACTAAATTAGATGAGTCACGGCTAAGTTAAAAGGGAACAAGCCCAATGTCTTAGTGGTTCAGCCATACTATATATCATCTGGTCACTCTTTTGACACCTTTTAGATCAGTATTTACTGGTGTTATACAGAAGACACGTGGCATTTTGGGACCGAGAGGGTGCAGTTTGAAACTTGCTTTATATGGCCAAACATTTGTGGTCACCTGACCACATATGTGGGACTTCCATTTCCACAAAGTTAAAAGTGCACAGTTGTTACAATGTTAGCAAAAAAAAGAAAAGAAAAAAGACATTCCATACATTATGATGTCCCTGACTAAAACTATGGGGTGACACAAAGCATGGTCCACGAAGACATGGTTTGAAGCCTGCAGAGACCTGTGACCTCAACCCCACAGAACACCTTTGAAGACTTTCTTGCCCGATATCACTTCACTTCACTAATTCTCTTTTTCCTGAATGTGCACATCCCCAATGCCACTTAATCCTTTTCTGTACCGCTTATCCATTGCGGGTCGCGGGGAAGCTGGACCCAATCTCAGCTTACTATTGGCGCAAGGCGATGTGCACCCTGGACAGCTCGGCTGGACAGCTCTGCAGTCCATCGCAGCACCAACACAGAGACAAACAACCATTCACACTCACATTCACACCTATGGGCAATTTATGGGCAAATATGTCTTCGGACTGTGATAGGAAAACCGGAATACGCAATGGGAAAACCCATACAGGCACATGCAAACTCAACCACCCAGTTGACCTGGGGATCAAACCTGGGACCTTGTTGTACTTGCTGTGAGGCAACAGTGTTAATCCATGCTCCATATATAGTGGAATATACTGGAAAGTTATTATAAAGGCAAAGTGTGAACTAAATCTTGAATGGACCCATAGTGTCCAAAAATTTTTGGCCATATAGTGTATTTCACTGCTAATTTTGTAATAGGTTTATGTACGGTTTGCAAACTGGTAAAACATTTTCATATCTCGTGTACTGTCCTGGAGGTAAATCTCAGGTCTGCTTTTTTTCTGTCCTGATCAACTGCAACAGGCAACTGGATAACGTGTCCCGCTCAGTGTTTAAGGAGAATGTGCGTTTAAATGAGGCACTTGGATATCACTTGAAAGAGGTGGAAGAGCTGAAAAGGAGCAATAAAGCCCTGACAGAGGAGAGTGCTACTCTCATCCTGGATAAGGTACAACTATTACAGACGTCTGTCTCTGGCACTAGACCACCACACAAACCGCCACACTGTTTTCTGCTGTATTAATAAAGCATGCAATATTGAACTCCAATAAACATTTAGTCCCTCAACCTATGTTTCCTCCCAATAAGAAATCTAGAAAAAGCACACTTTGCACAGAAAGTCATGCAATTAGTTTCCTATGTGGGGGATCCCCAGCCCAACTTCTCAATGACAGCTCTGTGTGCAAGTTGTGATGCCAGACCACCATCTTCTTATTTTAGATAATGGGGTTATTTCACAGCTTGTGAGCTTCCAGTGTCATCAGACACTGGTTCCAGTGTCATCAGAGACATTTATGCTCTCAAAATGTAATTAAGGTAACAACTATATATAGCAAGTCACTTAGACAGGATTACAAGAACCTAAAGAGAATATTCGGGAATATTCAATTCAATAGCCAATAACAACATACTGTATATCAAAGCAGAGCTACTTTCAGAAATAATAAGTAGCCATATTGAAATTTTAGTCATGTTCTTATTGTGGTGCTTCCTGATCTCTGGTGGCTATGTCTGCGCATAGTATTTCCCCCCTCCGTTTATTTGCACTGGGCTGCATGTTTGTCTTTGCTTCTGGTCGTTCGTTCTCCGCACCTCCACTCAAGGAGCCAGTCTCCTGTCTCGCTGCGGCCTGGCACCCTGCACACTTTCCATGACCCCAGTCCAGACACACGCACAACACTCTCGCAATGTTCCCTCTGGCTTGCAATTAACAAATGTCTCTATCATACACACACATATTTGATTTTCACACATATACACCAAGTGGATGTATTATACTGTATTACATATTATACTGTATATATTTTAACCTCGTAGATCACGTCATTAGAAACACTTGCACATATGTTCATTCTTGCAATTATCTAATCAACCAACTGTCTTCGGGTAATGTTCACATTAACTCTCAGTGATTTTTCTGAGCTGACAGAAAGGCTACAGTAACTCAGATAACCACTCGGTGGTGAGCAGGATAGCATCTCAGAATGCACGTCAAACCTTGATATGGATGGGCTACAACAACAAGACCATGTCAGATTCTGGGGGGAAGAAAAAAAAAAACCTTTGACTTCTGAAGTGTTCTAATTCAGTGAGCTCTTAAAAAGTATTACGTATGGCAGAATAGGTTTTTCAGATTTCCCTGAGAACTTATTATCCAAGCAATAGAGTTGTGTGACTGGATGTCGCAGGCTTATGATGTCATTTTTAGCATAGCTGGAGAAAAATGCTGTTTACATGGCCATAAATTGAGTTACAAGGTTATAGAGCCTGTCATATAGCATTGTGTTTCTCTAGAAAATACTCATGTTATGGACAGAATGATTCAGAAGTATAGTTACTTGATGGCAAAAATCGTCAAAAATGAATTGAAGTCAGTGGAAGGCTAAAGCTAACTGAGCCTCTCACTACCCCATGGGGGCACGCATCCAAAGAACACTTGATTAGCCGCTTAGTCCCTATTATGAAAATCGTCCCCACAACATGATCACAAGACCACAACCACACTCAGGGTAATGAGCAGTGTTGAGTTTTCACCAAACATCGGAATTTTTTCCAAACAAGTTTATTCAGTCTCCAACATACCTTTTGGACTAGGATAGGAATAGGATTTTTGACCCACTGTCTCCACAGGAGACCAGCAAGCTAATGATGGCCAACAATGTGGCTCAGCTTGCAGCCCAGCGGAGTGAGATCTCTGAGCTAAGAGCCAAAGTTACCACTCTGGAGCAGGAGCTAGCCCTCATGGGAATCGAGTGTGAGCAGAAGAAGGTGGACATGGAGGAGCGAGCTGTAGTTAGTGCTCAGGCTGGCACGGTGGAGCTGGAGAAGTTGCAGAAACTACTCGCCATGCGTGAACGTGAGATGAGCAGAGTAAAGCGGCTTGCACGCAGCATTGTGGAACAGCGCACCCAACTTGAGCTCTTCTTCCATGAGGCTCTGGCTCAAGTTAAGCAGGAGATCACAACCAGCCAGATCCAATACAGGTACATACAACACATGCAGATGCCTTAAATTAATTACACTCACTGAATACATGCTTGTTCCAAACAGATCATGGTGAATTCTGGTGTAATGTGGTGAAGACTCGGTTAAAAAGATAATAATAGAGCGAAAATCAAAACAGTAACTGAATCACAAACACTATATTTTATACACACTGAAAATAATCCTATCGCTAACAAAAGTGATTACAACTCAAATTTAGATCATAAATGAATGCTTAAACCTAGATGGAAATGGATATACAAATCTGTGTGTTAAGACTTTTAATTCCGTCTATGCTCATCAAGCTTATGTATAAAGACAGGAAGCAATGGAGGCTTATCGGAAACGGATGAGCGAAGCATGGGCAGGGAGAAAGGAGTACCCCCACATTCGTACCTTTAACAAAGCTCCGCACAGCACCAACAATGTTTACGCTGATCTGGAAGAGGCTGAAAGGTGGTGAGTTGGAACACATCACTGCATAAGAATGGCTTTGCTCCACAGTAAACCCTCAGTAGGGTGCATCAGTCCTGGATTTTGTTTATTTCTGTCACAACTGAGTATTTCAACAACTTATTATATCAAATTTACAGAACATCTCGGTTGGCAAGAGCTGTGATATTGAACAGTGCAATCATTTGAATTTTAGAATGTTAATCCAAATTGGGCTGAGACAGGGCATGATATTATAGCAACCAAAAATGCACCAAGTTGCCAACTTAGTGGTAGTGCTCACTAAACTTCTTTGGATGTTGTTTGCATGGTTGTGGCCTATATATTTGTTTGCATGATTCATGCCATTCCAATTTACACACTGTTGCCATCCACAAGATCAGCAGAGAAGGCCTGGGGGTGCAGTTGGCAGTCCAACCTATCCCAAAGGTGTTTAGTAGGGTTGAGGTCAGGTTTATGCACAGGCTACTGAAAAGCTTCCACTCCAACTTTGGCAAACCGTGTCTTCATAGAGCTTGCTTTGTGCACAGGGGTATTGTCATGCTGGAACATGTTTCGGCCCCTTAGCTTCAGTGACGGGAAACTGTAACACTACAGCATACAAAGACAACTGTGTGATTACAAGTCTATGGCAACAGTCTGTGGAAGACCCACACTGAAAAAAAAATGTTTTGTTGAATTTACTTAATTTTTTTTATGGTAAGTGGTTGCACACAACATGTTTACCTAAATCCAGATATATATTTTAAGCTGACTTTATTTATTTGTAAAATATATATCTGGATTTAGATAAATATGTTGTGTGCAACCACTTACCATAAAAAAAATTAAGTAAATTCAACAAAACATTTTTTTCAGTGCATATAAGTGTGACTGTCAGGTATCCTCAACCTTTGGCCATATAGTTTACAAAATTTTTTGAAAGAACAAATTCTTGTGTGGTATATCTAATAAAATGGCAACTCGTACAGCAGTACTAACAAGTTGTCTGTCAGGGAAAACCTGCAGAGCTCAAAAGTGGACATTTCCGGCCTGACCTGGGAGCAGAAGGAGCGAGTGCTTCGACTGCTCTTTGCTAAAATGAATGGCCTGAAAACAAGGTAAAGATTTTTGAACATTTTACATTAAAAACAAATTAAAACACATTCAAGACAGACAAACATAGAATGTAAATGCTGGGTTATAATATTGCATTTAAAATTAGCCAGTGGCTACAAACACAGAGATTTAGGCTTCACAGGACCCTCTTTCCAAAGTAATACAGCTCAATCTCCGATTTCAACTGCTAAAAGCACAAACAGTAGATAGAGTTCTATGTTTTTAGTGCAAGTAGAGCAGTTAAACCAGCAGTGATTAACCACAAGTCATCTCGTCATCATACCGCTACTGTCTGCATTATAGCAGAAAAAAATCCCAAGGCATAGTGAAGTTTCCATTCACAATCTCTGCAGAAAATTATGCCTTTAAATGTAGACATGTGTGTCCAATTTCCTCATTTCCACTTCTCCCATTTCAATTTATGACCCATAACCACTGATCTGGAATTACTGTTAAAATGCCCCCAAAAAGAAAACAGTGTCATCAGGCTTGTTATTTTAGTTTCACACTAAAGACTGAACAGTAAAGAGCTTACTTTTGCAGTAGAAAGAGGAAGAGTGAGGACTGTGGGGTAAAAATAAGTGTGTAGTGGTCACAGAAGCATGTCTTAGGCATCTGGATCCACAGCTCTTCATGCACACCAAGCAGCTTGTTTAGCACATTTGAAGCACTTGATTCTCTGGAGACAGCTACTGTAGAAACATCTTTTAGAGAGGAAAAGATATAGAGCAGAGGCAGAAGTGGGTTGACATGAAATTTGGTGGGTGGGAGGGATGGAGGGATTTATGGATGGATGGATGGGGTAATTCTGATGTTTACTCAATGAGAGAAATGTGTGTTCATTTTGTGCCGTTGATATACCCACATGAACCTAGTGGCTTGACATATGTAGAATAACCTAAAGTAACCATTAATGGTGAAATGTTACATGACTCAAGTGCAACAGCTGTCTTAATCTGCTTAAATATAATTTTTTTTTTTTTTTAAAATAACTGTCCTCCTGCAGGAGAGCAGTGCACCTTCCGGCTCTGTCACCATGCTCTGAGACCGAACAGAATCACAGCAAACCTAAGTATGAAGAGGCTTTCTTTTACTTCTTTTTGTAGAATTAAAAAGGCTTTAGGTTGTTTATTCCTACGGAGGCTGCATTTCATGAGATGGTCAGAGTGCAAACATGGTGTCTGCATTGCTATGCGTCTTGAAACTAAAAATATTTCCCCCCAGTATTTCAAGTGCTTAAAAAGTGAAGGTAGCAAAAGGAAGACATTATGTAACATAAAATCTAATTTTAAACTAAATATTCAGCTAAAAGGTAGGAAGCGATTAATTATGCTGATTAGTACTTCCAAGAACACAAACTCAACTCCTGAACCAGACATCCACACTGTCCTAGTTTATTTTATCCGGCTAAACGTTTGAATAATTTCTGATGCTTTGATATTCAAATGTTTCTTTTGAAAAGCACGGCTCTCTCTCTCTCTCTCTCTCTCTCTATATATATATATATATATATATATGTGTGTGTGTGTGTGTGTGTGTGTGTGTGTGTGTGTGTGTGTGTTTATTTATTTATTTATGCAAAAGAGCAAAAAGTAAAAGGAGTAATGATGA
>JAOVYU010000002.1:12716157-12726206 GCA_025674565.1 Synodontis membranacea
CATTAGAAAGGCACACGAGATCCCCCCTGCTTTTTTTTTTTTTTTTTTTTTTTGTCTTTGACACAGAGCCAGTGAAGAAGAATCTTCCATGACTTTTATAACCCAGGCACCTGTATCCAACATGACTTCTAACCCCAGCGGCCTGCCATCACTCCCAAGCATTTGAACCTGGCTTACAACACTGGCTCGTACTGCATAATCATGTGACCAAATACAACTCAACCTTCCTACGCAGTCTGTAGCTTGTCTTTTCCTGAGAAGTAATTTTGCTGTAGAAAGACACAGTATTTCTAAACCATATGAACTGAAAGTGTTCATCTAAAGGTAATGGTTTGGTTGGCTCAGTGAATGAAATGAATGTGGCTTCCAAATACGAGATTTGTTTTTAAAGGACACCCGACATGAAAATTTTGCTTTGCCTTCTTGTTTTTGAAGCACGATATGTCGATGAGACTTTACCCTTTATTCCATATACCATATTATAGTCCAGGATCTGGTACAGTATCTTTGAAAGCTTACATCTCAAACATACGTCTGAAGAAAACGACACCGTCATTGCTCATTAATTGTAAGTCATAGAATAGTTGTGCTACATTATGAGAAGGTAATGTGGGAGGATTGATGTGAAAAAAATTGAACAAAATTAATGCTTTGCCTAACCGCAGTTTGTTAGGCTGCAGTTTTTTAAATCTCTGTAGGCTTCAGTGCAAAAACAATTGCAGATGGAATTATTGTAGACAAATACTGATAATAGTTGTCGGCATTAACATTTGGAAAAAGCAAACAGCAACGGAAAGAAAGTGAGCCAATTTTTACATACTGTAGTAAGGTCAGAAAGTTGAATTGTCTTGTGGAACATTTGTCACTTGTTACTGTTTAATATTTCTATACGAGCAAAAACCCAAGACACTTTATAGCCATCTGTACAGTATGTTCTACACTTCCGGGGCTTAGGGTGAGGTTAGCATTTGGGTGGTCTATTGCAACTTAGCGTCCCATGGTTGGCATGGTAACTGCTGGAGATTTTACAGTAGCGTCCTCTGCCTTCCACTGTGAAGTAATGGTTTTGATCTGTGTGTAGAACTGGATGCCCTGCGATGGCAAGACAAACAAAATACTCAGAATCCAAGTTAATGTTGTTAGTCACATACTTATTTCCAAAGCCGTTCTGCAAGGGATAAATGGGGTTTCTTGTGCTTTGATCAAGTTAGGCTGTATTATTATTAATAAATGCTTCTGGAAGGGGTTTTAAGTAAAGGTTCACGCAGTGTTCAACGTATACTAGTTTAAAAGATGGTAGTAGCAAAATTAAATGTATAAAGATCCATTAAAGTATTATTAACTGGAATCCTAAAATGAACTTACTTGTTTGCCATAGAAGTTGGTATCACCTCTGAAAGAGGCCCTAGAGCCAGTGAAGGAGAACATGGGTAGGGGAACAGGGATTGGTACATTCACTCCAATCTGGAAAAGTAAAACATGCATGAAAACCAGCAATGAGAATCAGACATCACAGAGATGCCTCGAGTCTGCCCCTGCTCCCAAGCTGTCTCTCTCGCCCCCAGACACTCACACCCCGATGCCAGTTAAGAGAACAACGCAAATGCAAACATGTCTCCTTCTCCCACAGCTGTATGTTATGCAGTATTATGCCAGTCCCCAAGCAAGGGGGAAAAAAAAATGGGTGGCTAAAACCAAAGATTAGCACCTGAACAGCTACACAATCAGCATGTTCACACAACCAACCAACCTACCTTAGATTAGAGCATCTGTCAAAGGCAATAAAATTGCAACAGCACCCAGATGTATGACAACTTTTTCAGTTGTTTTTTTTTCTTTTCCCGCTTGTTTGCTAGAAAACTGGGGTAGTCAGTACTTAGAGCTAAACCTCAAAAAACAAAGTGGAAACTTTGTTTTAACATTTAGGACATAAAACTATATATTGCCACTGAGCCTTGACTGCTGTGTATGGAAAGTTTTTTTTGTATACACGCTGAAAAAAGCAACGTATGCAGAAGGTAACTAAACAAAACATTTTGTCGGGGCGGGTGAATACTGGAAATTGACATGGCTTCTTGAAATGTCAAAAAAAAAAAAAAAAGGCAGTGGGAGCAATCAAGGTTGGGGCGTGATGGAGACAGAGCGAGGGAAGGAGAAAAGAAAGAAGAGTACATTAGGGATGTCTTGTGCACTGAGGTTTTGGAAGAACTCGTCACATCGCTGTGTTCGCCATGTGAATCACACACGCATGACACACCTATGAGCCACAAACAAACAGGGAGAAGGTGTGCCATTTTTACCCAGCCACCAGATAAACAAGTTGCACGGAATCCCGGGATGAAGTTTCAGAATATTTCTGAGTAGCACTGTGTTTTGATTAAACAGCACATATTTGCTGTGAGCTATTTGAAGCCTGGACTTTGTGAGGTGGCAGTAAGGTCCCCCCCCCTCCCTTTGGGTTTTTAGTCAAGGCAAACAAAGGCAATCCCTGCTTTGGAAAAATCTCTATTTTTTTTTTTAAGAACATTTGTGTGTCAGATATGGCAGCTGAGGACAGAACGTGGACAGCTTGACACTGGCTGGCTTTCTGTGGGTTAGAGGAGAGGCGCCAAAGGGCTTTTACACATTACATTTACATCATGTTCTAATATTGACTCTCGGAGAGTGCCTGAGGCGCTTTACCCAGAATGGCTCTCTCAGGAAGTGTGATCACTCCGACATAACATTTCAATGAATTTTATATAAAATATTATAATTTTTTGGTGCTTGGTATACATTACATGTAATTAATTCTAAATATTAATGCATGACATTGTCATATCACAAACCTTCCTTTTCGCTATACACACACACATTTTTTTGTGATTGAGCATGTATCCTACAAGTTGCAGAAAGAAAAATAAAATCTAAAGATCTCCCATACGGTTACTTATCAGCTGCAAGGCTAAAATTCCTCACCTGGCCAACATCCACCTCATGGGTGTATTTGCGAGCTACAGCTCCATTGGTGGTAAAAATGGCGGTTCCATTTCCATACTGGTTCTTATTGATGATATTGATGGCTTCATCCAAGGTGTCAACTTCTAGGACCACCAACACAGGGCCAAAGATCTCTTCCTTATAGCACTGCATATCAGGCTGGAGGTCAAAAAGGAGAAAACGACAAGTGAATGAAAACCAGTCGCAGTTTAACGGCCAGTTCGGTAGCCACTCAGATCTTCATAGTCATCCATAAGAGACTCACCGTGACATTACTGATGATGGTGGGACCCACAAAGTTGCCATCTTCAAAGCCCTTAACTTTCACATTCCTGCCATCAAGCAGCAGTGAAGCACCCTCATCGACTCCACTCTGGATAAGTTTGTTCACGCGGTCTTTGGCCTGAGGGGTGATCAGGGGTCCAATATCAGCACCTGGCTGGTCACCTTCCACCAGAACAGTACAAACAAACAAACAAATAAATGCAGTGTCAAAGTCTTTAAATAACCCTAACACTTGGATAGGCCAAGTAATGTACGTTGATCTTGGATAATCTCGGTCGTGAGCATTTCATGCTGACTACTTTCTTATGCAATGTTAAATATTAAAGGATAAAATATTAAAAGTTGTGTCTGCACCGCACACACACAGTGCACCAAGGCATGCACTCTAAAAGCTGTTTCTGGGTTTTAGTCGGGATACCGCATTGCAGTACGATGCTTTTTGGATACACCAAATTTCATTTTTTTTTCAGTTTTGTCTTTTAATTTGGCCTGCTTGTGTTACTTTCATGCACCCATACCACAAAGAGTGTTTCAAGTTTGTGGCAGGAGCAAGAAACATATGCTTCCCTGCTTTGGCTGTGCTGAACATGCAGCTGGTAGAGGTGTGGTCATGAAGGCTTGGGTGGTCTACTGGAATGCACTGAGAGGGATCAAACCCACAGCATGAAGAAATGATGACAGAAGAGCACAATGAAGGATTGAGAGCAGATAAAGGAAATGCGAAGAGAAGAGCAGAAACACTGACGAGCAGTGTCAGTTATACTCTAAACCCCATTCTGTCTTTTCCTGCATCGGTTATGAATGAGGACAGAGGAAATGAATAAATGAAGTCTTACAGTTACACAGAAGTGGACAGAGAACATGGAGGCACGGGGGAAAGTGGGGATTTGAACAATACCAAATGCAATGCACTCACATGCTCTTCAATAAGTTTGACTGAGATTGCAAATTGAACATTACAGTAGGTGTGTGAAAAAAAATAGCTACCTGTATCTGTATCTGGATTTAAACCCAAAGTGGGTGCGAGTGAATAAATGAACAAACAAGGCATAATACACCTCCTTTTCACGCGTGTTTAGATCATATTATCTGTTCTTTCCAAAAAAAAAAAAAAAATTATTTGTATTCAGTTACATCCCTACTGAGCATTACTTTGTCTAAACAGATCCAACATTTCAGTACCTGCATTGACCCGCAGGTTCTTGGCACGATCTACCAGTTCAGGCAGCCAGTTGCGAGCTTCTCCTACAAGGATGGCAGTGGAAAGTGCCATGCATCTTTGGCCAGCTGCTCCAAATGCAGCACCCACCAGCTGGTTCAGAGTGTTCTCTTTATTAGCATCTGGCATTATCACACCGTGGTTCTTTGCCCCCTGGTCATAAGAACAGGACAATAAATTGATCAGTTTTGCAACGACTCTCAGAGCAGAATCTAAGGAAATGTAAATGGCATACAGAGGCATGTCTAAATCCTTGGACTTTCAAGCCATATTCAGCTTTATTCATCTTTCATACCACATGTACAATTATGGTTAAACAAACAACTTTTTTTTTCTTTATTTACTGGAAGTTCAAACCAAAAAAAGGTTTATTTAGCCATTCTGCGGAGAACAAGCTGACTTGCTCCCCCTGTGTTCTGTAAAGAAGATTTACTGATTTAGGCGTTGATTTCTGCGTTGTGTGGGGTTACTGGCGAGTAGAGAGTACGTCCAGTATGTGTTCACAAAACCAACTGATAATGAAATTCTGTGCACATGGTATTTGAAAGCTTTGGACTGAAATCGCATTTATGTCACTCAAACCTTTTGTTTATTCTATTCTACTCGATTCATAAATGGCTGATTTAATTTATATGTTCTTTACTAAGCAACAGAAATGAAGCAAACCCAAAAAGACTGGAACTATGGTATTTACAATGCACTGCTTTCCATACTTTTCGAGACTGCTGATTTCTGCAGTACTGAAATTAAAATGACTTCCATTAAGCCTCGCTCCATTCATTCCTAATCATGACCAACGGCTAAAGTTATTACCAGGTTCAAAATACTGAACCAGGCTTGGCTGAGGCATTCTAAGGCTGGGTACGCGCTGGGATATCCATTTTACATCTAATGCTGCCATCCACTGGCCAGAAAATGTATGATTAACATGATGCATATGACTTCGTAATATTAGGAATTCCATACATTGGCGTTTCTCATACCTGATTCCAAAGCACCCGTGTGCTACACATTTTGGCGTTACCCTAATCACAACTCACCTGATTCAATTATCATACCTGAATAAGGTTGCCCTGGATGGGATAGAGGGAGGGAAAACGTTTCTATAAATGTCAGAGCTGTATGTGCATCTGTATCATTCATGGACTGCATGTAAAGTTGTTGGGGATATGTGCCAGTGTTCCACAGGAATGCAAAGGTGCCAACATTACTAACAAGAAAATGCTAGCAGGCAGAGAAAGGGGCGAGGACAAACAAAAAAAACCCATCCTTTCAATTTTTTTACTGTCTAATGAGAATACTGTCCTGATTTTTTGGTTTCTACAGTCTCAGAAGAGTGAGGTTTGTAAATTCAAAGGTCAAAGTTCATACACCTCATGCCTCAAAACCTTGGCTTTTCCACCAGTTGAACTTTATACACATCTGGTCAGACCATTGTTTTAGCTGAAAAAGTTGAAAACCTTAATTTTCTTTGGCTCTCATATCACTACAGCAAGGCACAGAAAAGCATAAATAGTTAAACTACAGATGCTTAAATAGATCCAAAACACACAGGCTAAATTTGGGTAATTGGAAGAGTTCGGTTAAGGCCAGATCAACCAAAGCTGGCCAGCAAATTGCGCTTTTGCTTCATTTCAGGACTTTATTAACCTTACTTACTGTACATTCCCCCTTGTGGAAACAACAGTTTGTCAGTTATGCAGCACTAACCATGTTGGACTGCACTCTCTTGCCATTTTTAGAGCCTCTCTCGTAGATGTATTCTCCTGCCTGGTTGGAGCCCACGAAGCTGATTGCTTTTATAGCAGGGTGATCACAGATGAAGTTCACAGCTGGAAAAACAATCAAATACAAACATGAAGTAAAAAGATTTCTCACATAGACTCCAATTATACAACGGCACACAGTCCATCTACACACAAGCCTTTGATAAGTGCACGAGAATTCATTACTATGGTCATCTTCTGAATAGGTACTTTTCCATGCCTACACAGATTTTCAGTAATTATGCATCTAGCACTTTAAAACATCTAGTATTAGGGCGAGTGGATGAACTCGTTACAATTTCTAATGCTTTTTAAACTAAACTACTGAACTGTTCTTCCACCTCTGGAATCAAGGGCTAAACTATACGGTAATATAGTATATTTTACAGTGGTGCATAAGTTTGTGGACATTTTGAACAAATTTCATTCACAATTTTCTAAAATAATACATTAGAGTTAATAATCACTGTTAGATTCTAGGACTTTCTGCCATTTATCTGGCAAAGAATAAATACCATCGAGAAAGAAGTATTCGGGTTTTGAGGAAATGAATTCATCTATGCAATTCTGTACATCCTCGACTTTTTTAATATGTTGGCCAGAGAGTGTATGTCGCAGTGACCTTCAGGAAATTCAATGGCGCCGTGTCTGCTGAGTAGGATAGAAAGTTTGCCGCACCCAGCCAAGGCTTAATATCATGTCTTTAATCACTTTTGCAGAATGTGGCCTCGTGTTGTCATGAAGGAGGATGATTTTCTTTCGTGAATGATCGTACTTTGTAGTTTTCCCCCCAATTGATCACTGTAACTTTCAGTGTTTGACAGTTTCTTCATCATCCAGCAGCTCATAATAAAGGTGCAATGCATCTGTAATGCAAGAACATTGCTGAGTAATGTTCTTCTCTGAAAGTGCATGTGGAACCCACCTACCCATTTTCAGAATCTTTTCCATTGCCTGCAGACGCATTAGGACAGTACAGCGATTGATATTCAAACGTCTTGAAAGTTCTCGAGTCCACTGTGTCGCAGCTTCATCCAACAGTTTCTGCAGCTCCTCGTCTTCTGTTTCCTTTGGTCGAAAACTTATTAACTTATCATTTAGCTCAAATTCACCTTTAGGAAACAGCGAACCAGCTCTTGACCGCAGAAATTCCGATCGCATTTTTCAGAATTTCCGATCTAAACTATAATTTCGTTTCTTGCTTCAGGCAATGATGAATATGAATATTGCTCGGCTCCAAGGTTGACCGATAAACTACCTAAAACACGTGCATTTACAGGGCGTTTTTTCGAAAATAATTTAAGATATTTATGAGGCCACAGACTTATGAAACACACTGATAGTTTTCAGGTCAAAACGATCACAAAAGAAACCAGGCCAGTGAATTTCGCACCATCGTGCTGGCCGTGGATGATGTTGACTGTGCCATCTGGAGCTCCAGCGTCCTGCAGCAGCTTGGCTAGCATCATTGCACATCCGGGCACACGCTCTGAGGGCTTCATCAGGTACGTGTTCCCACAAACCATGCCCATAGGGAACATCCAGAGTGGGATCATGGCGGGAAAATTGAACGGGGCAATGCCAGCGCAGACACCAAGGGGCAGCCGGTATGTGTAGGTATCCATGTCTTTAGTGATGGACGGCAAAGTCTCCCCCAGCATAAGGGAAGTGATGCTACATGCATGTTCTACCACCTCTGGAAAACAAGATATAGAGGAGAAATTACTAATACATATTCAGCCTTAGTTAGCCTGTTAGTGCTTGACAAGTTCTTTAAATTAAATATTAAAATATTTAATATGTTCTTTAAGTATTAACACTTTCAGAAATGCTCAAAGGTCATCATATTTTGTCCTTTGAAACACAGGTTCACAGAGGTACAGATACAGGTCTTCTCATTATGCATGCCTCCTGGTTTCAATGACTGGCCTTTGAAAGATGATCCTTGAGACTTACGTAATCCTCTGAACACATCTCCCTCAGCATCTGCCAGTGTTTTCCCCTGCTCCAGAGTGATCAGCTTAGCCAGCTCTTTCTGCAACATGACGCACAGAAGTACAAATATGTAAAATGTTCCTATTTAAGCTGGCACCTTATTGCCAAAGGTCAGAAACGCTCAGGTAGGCCTGTACTAAGTACTAATCGGACATCACTCATCACGGCCACTTACAATGTTGTCTTTAATGAGCTGCTGGTAGCGGAGGAAAACCTGCTGACGAGTCAAAATGGAAGTCTCCGACCAAGAGCGGTAGGCCCGTGAGCAAGAGTCTACAGCGGCCAGCATCTCCTCCTGTGTGGCTTTAGGGACCCGGCCAATCACCTCATTGGTGGCCTGAGCAGAGGTGAGAAATAGAAATTGTAACTACTAAAGGTCTACTCTTCCAGGGTCAGTCCCCGAAAAGCAAGCATATACTTCTTTTCCCACATGGTAAAATCTGTCTAGCGTTAATGAACTTAAATATACAGAAACAGAAAGTTAAGTTCTATTGGCTCACAAAATATAAAATATCACACAGTTACACTATATGGCCAAAAGTATGTGGACACAACCATCACACCCACAAGTGCCTTTTGAACATGACGTTCCAGATTTAGTCCCCTTTTGCTTTTATAATAACCTCCAAGGAAGACTTTCCACTAGATTCTTACTGTATAACATTCAGCCACAAGAGAATTAGTGAGGTCAGGTGATCAGGCCTGGCACACAATCAACATAATTTTGGCTACACAATGTATCTTAATCTTAACTGTATTTATTTAGCACCATAGAGACCAGGAACGGCAAATATAAATTTGGATTCTGGACATAAACGTACTGTATATCATCCTTAAATATAACTACACTAAAATATATAGAGAGCCGACCAAGACCCAGTATACAGTAACTAATGCTTTAGTAACACTAGATTGAGAAGACTTCATGACGTCAATGCCTGTTAAACGCTACATCATATCTTATTTATTATACTCTGCTGCTATTACCTATTTTGATTGTGGAAAACATTATTTACTGCTTATCACTCGTTCACTATACTTCACCAGTGTTACTAAGTTTCTTTTTGCATTATATTGAAGTAATCTACACTTACATTTTGTGCAATAATACAGCAACTGTGAGACAGTGTGTGCAATATTTTGACTCTGTGAAATATAATGACTCTGTGCATAATAGTAATCTTTGTATAGTTCTGTATTGTGTGTAGCCTGTATTATGTGTACTCGTCCTTATGTTGGTTTTTTGTTTTGTTTGTGTTTGCGCATTGAGCCAGGAGAAACGCAATTTCGTTCTACTATGCACTCTCGAATGGTATGGTCTGAACGACAATAAAGTTCACTTTGACTTGACCGGACTTATTGAGAAAGTGGGAAGTAGGTGTTGTTTACACAGAGCAAAGACCTTGCAACTGGTTAACCAGGCAAAGTAGACTTTGAGGTAAAAATTTAGACACGATTTACATCAGCCTCCAGTTCTAGCAATGATATTATATTTGTATTAACATTCCAGCAATTATTTATATACTTGCAATTACATGCCATGAGATAGGAATTGCTCACAATGTATATTATTGTGCTTCCTCACCTGTATCTGGAAATGTAGAACTGGACAATAGATGTGTTTTACTGTGGGTACTCACGGGATTGTGAATGTCTAACCATTCTGAACTCTTGGATTCAACAAACTTCCCATCAATAAACAACTTTGTGGTGGGCTGTTAAAAAAAAAAAAAAAAAAAATGTAAAAATTAAAAAAAAAAAAAAAAAAAAAAAAAAAAAAAAAAAAAAGAAAAAAAAAAAGAAAA
>JAOVYU010000002.1:12765238-12777698 GCA_025674565.1 Synodontis membranacea
ATATGGCCAACCAATATTTGTACAAATATCCCATACTAGATTCTCTCTCAAAACTGCAAAGTCAAGATGAACTTGGCAGAAAATTCTATGGAGGAGAGAAGCTGAGGCTGAAACCTACAATAAAAAGGCATGACAAGGGGTATGAACATAAATAAATATTAACAACCCTACTCAGAACATCACAGTATGTTTCAATCATATATGAATGCAGTGTGTTTAATCTAGAGCGCATGCGGAGAGCTGCGTGTGAACCGGCGCATTACAGGAGAGCAGAAAGGGACGACGTGGAGGAAGCACAAGGAGGCCGGTAGAGGGAACAAATCCCGCACGGATTTAACAGCAGGAATGAAGTAAGAATGAATTGTAAAGTAATACTTATTGACGCCAACGAAGCATCGCCACAGTAAAAATGTCCAATGTATATACGCAGAGTGGCCTGGGAAGACCCTTCACACTGTAGTATTTATACCGTTTTTTTGTTTGTTTTATTTTATTACACGGTTTTCCCGAACTGCTTCATGTATCTCGGCTTCATATCCGAGTTTTGCAAAGTGCATACAGCGGCTAGAAAAAGTCCACACACCCCTGTTAAAATGACAGGGTTTTGTAAAGTTAAAAAAAACAAACAAACAAACAAACAAACAAACAAAGAATAACAATTTAAGTAAGATAAATCATATCAGAATGTTTTCCAGCTTCAGTGTGAAATTACAACTTAAGTGAAAAACAATCAGAAACATTTGATTGTGAAATACTGTATGTCAAATAAAAAAGTCACAATCACCTGGTCACATAAGCGATATATAATAATCTAACACTTAAGTTGGGTAGTGTTAGCTCAGTGGTTAAGACACTGGGACTACTGATCGGAAGGTCATGAGTTCAAATCCTAGCCTCAACATGACTGCCACTGCGGGGCCCTTGAGCAAGGCCCTTTAAAATGTGATATATGTTAAGTCGCTCTGGATAAGGGCGTCTGCCAAATGACTTAAATGCAAATCTTAAATGTAAATATAAACATAATGCCCAGAATGAACCAATCACATACAATCCCCTGTTATTATCAGATAATAATCATACAGCTGTCACCGGTGACACGATTCTGATTAACCCGCAAATAAAGTCCAGCCGCTTCTATAGGATTTTCTTCACATCTTCTTGGTTTCATCTGACTGCAGAAGGCACAACGTGCTTACAAAGCGGCTATGGTGTCTCACTTGCCGAAAAAAAACAGGACATTCCTCCAAAATGTACAAAAGGACAGGGCAAGGACTTGTTTTATAAGTGTGTGCACACATATGCAACTAGATTATGATACCCTAATCAAGTTTCTGATCATTTTTCACTTTATTTAAATAAGCTGCTAAGGTTGTTATGTTAGTTCACATTAAGAGGTGGGAAAATTCTGACATTTTCACAGAACCTGCCATTCTAACATAAGTGTTTAGACTTTTTTTTTTTAGATCCACTGTAGCTGTCAAACCATTTGGTCAACTTGTGTAAATAAACCACATTCAACAAGCAATGTTTACAAGCTTTTAGGTAGACTGACTCTTTAACCGATATTACAGGACGAATAGTCTAGGCCAGAGGTCCCCAACCCCCGGTACCAGTCCGTGGATCATTCGGTACCAGGTCGAAAAGAAAAGATTTCGTGGTTAAAACTATGGTTATTTTCCTTTCATTGGTCTTTTAGATCTTATTTTGAAAAGCGACTGTTTCCGCCCTCGCCTCACTACCGCACTTGACTCTGGCACGCTGTTTCATGCATCAGCGACACAAGCTAACCCATGGGAAAAAATGGGTTAGCCAAAAAAACAAAATTCACTGGAGGGCTTTTTCGGGAAGGAACGAGGCAAACATTGGAACAGCAGAAGGGCCAGAAAGAAAGCTGCATTTAAATGAAAATATCAAGATTCCTACCTAAGTTACGGGTTCATCGCAACAGATGATACACCAGCTAAAATCCTGCTATGCGAACCCCTGCGCCTCGACCTGGTCCGCGGAAACATTTGTGCACGAAACAGGTCCGTGGTACAAGATAGCATGGGGACCTCTGCTCTAGGCTTTAGATTCAAAAGTAAAATTTGTGGTGAAATGTATTTATGGTTTCTTAAAATTGAGTTGTGATTGATCATCTTTTTATTTGGACCAGAATTCAGGCAAAGGGACAAACGACAGGTAATCCCCGACTGCCACATTTACAGAAATCTGCTATCCTTTTGAATAGTTATAATAATTAAAAAAAAATCTCTAGCTGACAGTAATTGGCTTTGCTTTTAATTTGAGTAATTCTAACAATCTGACTACAGATTATGTGTAAACCGAACCATGTGTAAGCCTCTTCGTTTCCACACTGCCCATGAATAAATAATGTATTATGATTTTTTTTTTGTTTATTACTTCTGTATGATATAAGATATAAACCATTCCCTTTGAACGTCCTTTGAAGCTTTTTTTTTTTTTTTTTCCCCTGCCTGCAGAGCAGACAACCCTTTGGACGCAGTGATCAATCACCAAAGATCAGTTGAGTGACAGATCAAGATCAAGTTTTAATACCAATATGAGTGTCGCATGAATAAGTGTGTGTGTATAGCTGCTGTATATATACGTGTATATATGTCAGCATGTGCCTTTAAAAAAGCAGCATGAGCCCCGTAGCTCAGACAGAATACCCGGCTGATTGTGAAAGCTTGTACCTTGCTCTACCGTAATTTGAAGGATCATCTCCTTAGGCACACAGCAAAGTGCTCGAATCTTAATGATTGCTTTAGTGCTTCTTGGGAATGGAAACACTGGTCCTCACCATAACACTGTGGGAAAAAAAAAAGAAAAAAAAAAGAAGAATACAACCTGCCTTCACTTGAACGAGGGCTAAAAACAGCACAGACGGAAAAGATCAAAACAATGGCATCCTAGGGTAACATAAATATACAGAACGTCAGTGTGCCTGCCACTGCACAGATTAGAAGGGTACGATATGCATTCGAGCCCAAGTACATGTTTCGGTAAGTACAGTACTATATTACAGGTTCAGAGAGCTTGATGCAAATACACAAACCCATGCTTCTAGTGTTATCACGAACTACATCAGTGCTTTAGCGGCATGATTTTTCTTTGAGTTAGAACAAACTGAAATACTAATCCTTACAACTCAGCTGGAAAAAAAAAAAGGTTGTATTAATGTTGTATTTAATATAAAATCCTAAAGGCATTTCGCTCACTGTCCTTTAAAAAAAAAAAAGTTCAAGATGAAGGTCAGAAAGCTGATGAACGTGCCTTATTGTCAGACTCAACCGTGTAGTCAAACAGGAAGTGGGTGCAAAACTAAGGAGCAGAATAGTCTGTAGTTACAGTAGTAATAATGGATACTATATTGGTACAAGTCAAGCATTAAAAACAAGAATCTTGCAAGCCTTTTCCTCTCCTGCTGGTCTGCTTGTGAGTTACGTGTGCATGTGTGAGTAACGAGAAAACTATCTGCTCAGCTTGCTGGAGCACTTGGGCTCTCGACTGCAAGCTTTGGCGCGGTTCTTGTGGCCGCAGCTGCCCTCCGGTGCATGAGGATGTGCACGGCGTAAAGGAGGAGACCCCGAGTAGCTGGGGGGTGAGTGGCTGCGCAGACATCCTACACGGTGCTCGTGACGGGAGGGCGAAGAGCTGATCGAGCGCTGCAGTGAGGAGCAGCTGCGGGGGGAAGCACTGGAGCTGCGCGGGTGGTGATGGTGGTGGTGGTGGTGGTGATGATGTGAGACACCCGACTGGTTGATACACACAAGCCTGGTGCCCACATGCTGCGGCGAGCTGCGGGAATGCAGTGATGAGGAGCGGCTGGTTCCGCTTCGCATCAGCTGAGCCAGGCACGTCATCAGTTCGGTGTCGCCTGCGCTGCCCGCTCGTATCCGATAACGCCGCACCCTGAAGAGCAAAGACAAGTAGACAGGAGGATGAAGTCAACTGGGTTAAATCGTCATTTGAAGCACACACAGATGCAACTTGCCCGCTTCTGATATTGGTTTTTGATAATATGTGATCGTGATTAGTGCCAAAAAAAAAGATCCTTATCGGGAAAGTGTTCAGTCTGATAAGACCAAATACAAAAGTTGTGACCTCAATTGCAGGAAATATGTCAGGGACAAATGTCAAAACGGCTCACACCCTAGAAAACGCAAAAAATGCATTCATTTACTGGAGAAAAAAAAAACACACAGTACATGTGTAAATAAAATCTTTATTTTGGATATTAACTACATATTTAATATTAAAAAGGTCAAAATGACGTCTTCTTAAATATTATGAAAAGTAAGTTTTAGAAAGGCTTTTAGCAAGTGCTATGAAGGAAGTCTGGTATTGTTTACAACGATCAAAGTCAACGAAGGCAAAGCGATCTGTAACACCCAGTTAATTAATTCTTGTGTGATCGATGAATATTTTACTTGTTTTGTTATTCGGTTGAGTTTTTACCTGCCATCTGCAGATGTACGGCTGGGTGGTTTGCCGGGAGGCGGCCGAGGCACAAACTGAGCTGCGAGGTCCCCCTGTACAGAAGAGCGGCTCACGGGTCTGGGGATCTTGCTCTTATGCGAGTGTGGGCTAGAGGAGGAGGACAGTGAGGGGGCGTCGTCACCCTGTCTCAGCCCATTTATGGACTCCTCATCCTGCGAGCGCTCAGAGGCTGAGGTGGAGGACAGGCGGTCACGCTGGACTGAAGAAAGTGAGGGTGAGGCACACGGTGAGGCGCAGGGAGAGGTGGGGAGGCGCTGACCTCGTTTCTGCAGCAGCTTCTCTTTAGCTGAGCCTGGAGGAACATCTTGCAGCATACTGGAGGGCTCGAGGACAGGGATGCGGCTTAGCCGGCGACTGGGATCCCGGCATGGGACAGCGGTTGGAGAGGACTGAGCGTGATTAGTACTTTCAACAGAGGATGTCGCATTGTTGTTCAGTGGAGGACGCTGATCAGGCTCGGTGGAAGCATCACAGTCTCTTTTGGTGTGCTTCTGCTCAGACTGTAGTGCCTTCTGAACATCTGCTGCAGAGTCGACATGGCTGTTTATCAGCACTGGACTGCAGGCATTATGGGGTAAGTGTTCCAGGCTTGGCAATTGCCTTGGCATTTGTGGATTTCCATTCCTATTTATCGGAATTTCTGCATCAGCACTGGAGTGCAGGGACTGAGGCTGCTCCTGAGGTGAGTGGAAGTCCGCTGTGAGATCCTGCGGCATCACCTCTTTCTCGCACGTGTCATGATTCTCCAGCAGGGGGCTCTGTGGCACACTGTCAGAGGCTGATGGTGAGGAAAGGGCAGAGGGACGCTGAGCTGTCAACTGAGACGGAAAGAGAGAGGTGTTGGCTCGAAATGTATTAATACACGGACACTTACAAACTGAGTTTTATGTAGGCATAAAACTCAGGAGAAAATGATAAAAGCATGCACGTGATTTTTTATTTATTTATTTTTTTTTAAAGTTTAAATGGCCGACCACCATTACAAGATGTTTAGTGCTGTCTAGATTAAACTAAAATGCAGTTCTGTCATGGGTCTGATTTGCAGTTAGGTAACTTGACTCTAATGCACATAATGTAAACGCATCTTGGCCGTTGTTCATATCAGTCTCTCGCATTGTTAATAATTAATACAACTGAATCAATGATAAAGCTTTTATAAACCCCAAATAATCAGTTCAATGTACGCCCTTTCTAAAAAAAAAGAGTCAAACCTTTTCATCACAGCAATATATAATTACCGTCCAAATGGTCTGTATTTTAATTTTAATCACTTTTATTACAGTTAGTTCCAAACGTCTGACCCACAGACGAGCACTAGACATTTAATTCAGTCTGCGTATAAACCTTCTGCACAGGAAAAGCACATAAAGACAGAGTCTGACGAAATTACACACAGAATACGCAATCGATATGTCTGCGACAGAACAAAGGACATAACCAACCTTGTAGCTAGATGGTTCGACTTTAAGTTAAAACTGTACCAGAGCATTAATCAGGCAGCTTGGAATAATTAGGAATCAGTTTTTGTTCATCTATAATTAGCCAAATACAGATCTTATTAATAAAACCCCATTCATATAGACGAAACCGACATGCCACATGGGCCCAACTAAGACACCCAAACCAACAAAGACTCAGCTCTGAGCACGCATGACCAACTCAAACAGCCCAGCATAACCGATAAACCGTAGAAAAGGGAGGAACGCGAGCATGTGCTGGTGGCAGAGGCGGAGGGGAAACAGGGTATTCACCTGCTTCAGCTGGGCACGCGTGATGCGTATGACTGAAGGGATCTTGGTGCTGGAGGCGCCTGGCGGAATGGCTGGCAGCTTCCTGTGAGTGATGCGGGGCTGGGAGGAAGAGGAGCAGGGAGAGCGGTGCTGCTTATGGTGCTCTGCGGACTGGCTACGGCGGATAGTGGGTGGGGAGCGTTGGTGCAGGGGATCCGACAATGTGCTCAGGAAGGCATGAGGACTGGGGGAGCGCAGGAGCTTCCGGGCCACCACCTCCTCTGGCAGAGACGCGGGAGAGGTTGGGAGCTGAAAGAGGAGAAGTGGAAATAGGAGGAGGAGGAGGAGGAGAGACGTGAGGCGGGGGGGAGCATAAGGACGAAGAGGTGATAAGACAAGAATGGACGGGTCGGGAAAAGTGGATATAGAGAATATTGCGTGGGAGAAAGCTGCTTAAAACACACACGCGTGCACACACACACACACACACACACACACACACACACTCTCATTCTCTCTCTGCCCGCAGATCTACTAAATATAACCACAGCGTGCAAATGGTGGTGTGCACAGCTAAAATAGCTCCTCACTTGAACAATGCCCGGACCTGGTCCACGAGAGCATTGGTTCAGGTAGCATGCTGACCCCGGTGTCAGCAGATGAGCTTACTAGCATTACTTCACGCAGGCTGAGGACAAACTCATTGACGAATAAGCGTTTCTCATAAAGCCTAATGTGTGTGAAGCAAGATGTCAGCCTTTTAGCACAGTTTAGCACTTCAGAGAGCAGAAGTGAAGCAGCTGTTAATAATTACCGGATGGCAAATTCAGCTCAGTAAAACGTCTCACAAGTAAGTCAGGACATCCGAGCAAAGTGGAACATTCACGAAGACAAACAGTCTTGAGATCAACTGTCCAGATTAGTACAAAACAAATGTTCAGGGGAAAAAAAAACCCATGATGTTTTGCAGTACCATTGTAGGTATTGTGGATTGTTTCATTCTGGACGCTTCTATGTATTTTAGTTCCTGCACACCACAGACTTCCTTTTTTTGGGGGGGAGTAAAGACTGGAGTGTAGCCTGGTCACACTCCTACCTGGGCAAGTCACTTGTCTAGTTTTGCTGCGTTGGTGTTGAACTCAGTCATCTGCTAGATGAACACACTTTCTCTCGGAGTTGATCGTTATGTCGAGTATGGACGTGCAAGGAAAAAAGTGTATACGGGTTAAAAGACATAAACGTGGTTAACTGCTAATAATAAAATTCACCACCAGGCACATAAAACGCAGATTATTTCCAGAAGAACGTCAAGTTGAAATTTAGGCACTGAATTCAGATCAGAACTCGGAGAGAAAGAGGGGGTTTGATCTGGATCACTGCCAGTCAGAAACTATTGACTGAACAAGAACTACTTCTGTGTGCCAGAGGTTTAAATGATACAGTAGGGCTGTAGGATATTGAGAAAATGTGGCATGGGAGTTCGCAATATATATTTTTTTTTAACGTGAGTTCGTTAGTGGTTTTCTATTTTTCTTTGCCTGTCTATTTGGCTAAGTCTCAAATCCAGTAGCCTATGTAGTGTCCTTAAAAGGTGAAAGAACACCATTATTTCGCACCCTTTATAGAGCACTTCTAGAGTCATCTATATATTTTATATTTTATACAACTTACATAAAACTATTTGGTACAAAACCAGAACCAGAAAACTCAACCGATTAAAAGAAATACGCCAGCCTCAGACATTCCGCCCAACAGCAGTCAGCGAATCTGATATTTACTTTACACTTGTCTGTTCATAAGCTTCAGAATCGTGAAGGTTGCCAGCTTGTTGGCTCTATGTGCTTACGAACAGACGCATACCAGCTTCCGACAGGTAGCCAAACTTTTAAACACTGTGACTCGGTGTGCTTTTTGGAGCGAGATATAACTACTGAAGGAGTTTTCTCTAAAGGAAGTGATGAGCAGTTGGGATTACTCATGTTCTGGGAAAGTAAAAGTGGTGGCTCAGTGATTAAGGCTTTGGTCTACAGGCCGCAAGGTTATGAGTACAATCCCAGCATCAGCAATCTTTCACTTTTGGATTCAGCAACAGCTCAGTTGTATCCCGTATCAGTTGTAATCAACTTTAAATCAAAGCGTCAGGCAAATGAGCAAATGCAAATGTGTGAAAAGTGGCTGGCTGTCCTCTGTGAAAATCAAATTGCCTCTTCTTATGAAAGTAGGCAGTTCATGACAACATAAAACCAGAAACACAGAGGTCTATCTTGTGAAACTTTGGTCATGAAGATTAGCCAAAATCACAAATCTGGTTCGTGTCATGGTCTCAACCCAACTTGACTATCCCCAGTTTTCTGATAGTTATGTACGATACACAACTTTAAAAATACCAAAATATCTGGTGTCATATATTATCACAGCTTTTCAGTTGCCATCAAACATGCCCACCCACTACCCAAATACACCGACACAATATCTGTAGATGTTTAAGGCTAAAAAAGTGTAGTGTGCAGACGGACGTGATTTCTGAGCCATTACCTGTGTGAGAACTCCCTCTGCCAGTGCCTCAGCAGGACTGGTAGGTGTAATGGGGAGCAGACCTGCCGTTGGCACCATGCTCAGTTCGAGCCTCTCCACTCTCATCGTGGCCAGAGTTTGCCTGTGGGAGGGGCTTGGGGTGGCCCTTTCCTTATCAGGAGACTCATCCATTGGCTGCACCACCTCTGGGTCCTCTGAAGGGCTGCTGGTCAGCTTGGCCTCAGGTCCTGGGCTGCTACTGGCCGCCTCTTGAATGTCTTGCTGGTCAGAGACACGTTCCACCATCACCCAGTCATGCAAGTCCACGTCCTGATGGTCTGTGCTCAGATTTAATGCTACAAAACCACTACTTGCTGCTCCATCACAGAGCTCCAGAGAGCCTGGCGAGGCAGGTTTCGGTGACGCATCTCCCGAAAGGACCTCTTCATCATAGTGCCACACTCGAACAGCTGCGGCAGCTGGCACTGCACCAACGTTACATTCCTGGCCCTGTGCCGAACCGAGGTTCTGCTTTCCTGCATTGCTACCACACATTAAGAAAATGTTAGTTTAATACTTATTTGAAGTACAAACGAGTAAGAATACTGTGATCACAGAGAACTAACCATGCTTCCACAAAGCGCTCCGTGCTGGGTTTGGGCTCCAAGGTTAGTCGCTTGTCCAGCTCAAAGCTGTGGATGTTACGCAGTTTCCTCAGGAGCGGAGCATCTCTGTCAGAGGGTACCACTTCAGAGCGTAAACACACAGGAGAACCGAGGCTGGGGACAGCCTGAGGGCTCGGGTTGCCCTTGTTACTGTGCTCCTCCTCTGTGAGGCCCTGTAGGTGCACACCAATTACGTACGAACGCATTAATCCAAACTCTTTCATAGAAAGAATAATAAAAATCAGATACCCTTTGGGTAGTATACCTTCCAGCCAGGGAAGTGGATAAGGTTGCTGTTGCGGTCCACATCCTCCCAGCCATCAGCTTCTGGGTTTCTCAGGTGGAGGACAGGAGCGTCAGGCTGGCGCTCTGGTTCAGCATTGTTGTCCCCATCGCTGAGCTGCTCGTCCTGCAGGACTTCATCAGTGTTCTCCTTCAGAAGGTCTCCAAGCACCACAGAGGCATTGGCCATCCTGGAGCAGAGCATATCACAAATCACTTGGCATAACACACCGCATGTTTTCTACAACATGCATTTAAGAGGTCCCTTCAAAATTAACTGCCAGTACCAACTGTCATTTATTGCTAGCTCCAACGGCTGCACTAGCCACAATAACACTGCCTACCCCATGTACGCTGGCGTGAGGCGTGTATGATGCTGAGGCATGTTGGCAGCTGCAGGCGTATTCAGAGCACCATCTGAGCTCGTCCTTTCCCAATCGTATGGGTCATTTTCCACCACGTTATAGGTTTTCATACTGTCCTCAAAAACCTTCAGCAAAAGCTACAGAAAAATACATACACACGAGAACACGGCATAATCGTAAATGTATAAAACATGACAAACATCCTAAAATATCGCCGGGAAAAAAACAATTCCGTTTATTTATATTTGACTTTTAGTAGACATATAAGACATCAGGAATGTCAGCAGATTTATAGATTTATTTAAATATACAGATATTTCAGTAGGTGCAGTGGGCCTCATTTTTCAGGCTCGTTTTTCATCTTTCTAATACTGCTCCTGAATGTGTGCACATTTATGCATAAGAAGACTACGCAAAGTAAACTTCAAATCGTATAATTTGCATACATCGCTGCATTTTCATACATGGGTTATACTACTATGATACTAATTTAAATGGCTTATTTTTATTACGTTTACAGCATTTAGCAGGTACCCTTATTCATATAGTTCATCAGGAGGGGGACTAAGAGTACTACCGTGAGAAGTGTGTGGAAAACAAGTCACTTTATGTTATAGGCATTAATTAAAAAATATTTTAAAAAAAACTAAGAAAGTGAGCCAAAACAAACCCATGAATTAAAAAAATTAAAACGTTCAGCGTTATTATTATTATTAATATTATTATTATTATTATTAATATTATACTTTACCAAATACGTTTATTGGCATAGAAGAGAGTCAAAATAACTTTCACTTCTGCTTTTCAGCCTTTACCCTGATCATCCATTTTGAGTCAAAATAACTTCCACTTCTGCTTTACAGAACCATTCATTTCATGCTTCCTGCTACACATGCAACTTCTATGTTTTTTTTTTGTGATCATCGCTGCAGACGAATGCGCTGTGTCTGGAATGCACTTTGCATATTAGGGTTGATCAACATACACAGAAAGAAGAAAATCTGCAAAACTTTTGTAAATCCTGCAGAAAATTTTTGTTCGGTTTGGGCTTACCATATCAGTTGCTGCTCTTGTCTGTATTGTCTTTTCTTGTCTGCAGCGTCTTTATTGCACTGTCTCGTGTTGTTTTTTGACCTACTTATTGTTTTTGCACATGTCCGCACATGTGCACTTTATGTAGTCTTTTGTGTCTATGTAGCATACGGGTTTACTTTCCGTATTTGTCCCAGTCTTTTATGTAGCACCATGGTCCTGGGGAACGTCATTTCATTTCACTATGTACTGCATCACATGTATACTGTTGAAACGACAATAAAGCTCACTTGACTTGACCTGACTTTTACTTAGCTTTTAACATTTACTTAGCCAACAACAACTTCACTAACAGACTAATAAATCACGCCCGACGTCTCTGTTGCCAGGAATGTTTCTATTGCCTTAAAACAGACACTTCCGGAATAAAGAAAAATTCCAGAGCAACAAATAAATGTGCATACATTCATACGAGCAAAGAAATAACGTTAGTACACTTAACATATGTACACTTCGTAATTATTCATCACCTGATAGTCGGGTTTGGTATAGTAGTCCAAGCTGCTAATGTGGTCCAGGAAGATGCTGAACTCTGAGGGCAAATGTTTCAGCATGATGCGATGGTCATATGCCTCCTTGAGCTTCCCCACTTGCTCCTAATAAGCAAACATGTGCATTATATTCCACTGCCTTCGAATTGAAAAGACTCGCTTACGTCTTACATCTCTGCGTAGCACCCACCTTGTCCTTGATCTTCCTCCAAGGCAGCTGACCAACCAAGAACTCCACCAGCATGTAGAACAGAGACCACAAGTCATCATGCCTGCCCATTTCCTGTAATATTAACAACCCAATTAAGCATAACAATAATTAAAGTTTCACTTTTTTCTTTTTTTTTTTTTTTTTTGGAGACAGAACAAGTAATGATGGAGCCGTGTGTTCGTTTGTAGCACAGGTGAACTGAACTGAAATCAACCCTTTAAAAACAGTAACAGAGCAAATAACAGGAACGCACCTTGTTCTTGTGAGCATTGACTGAAGCATATCGTACTGTTCCCCTGAACCCTGCCACACGACGAGGCTAACAGAACATACAAGGACAGTCCAGTATGAGCAATATACACAGAGGATTACGCTGTAATTTATGGGTCATTCTACAGATTTGGTGCCATTTCAGTAGGTTCAGTGTCCCAAGATGTAATTCTGCTACAATTTTTCATAACATTCATAAATCTACATTTGAACTGCACCATTTCAAATTATTACCTTTTTTAAATAATTAGCAGAGAAAAAAAAAAGTTATAATGACATTTATTTCAACTTTTATATTTGTGTTTTTCCAAAGAATATGAAGAATTTTGCCTGT
>JAOVYU010000002.1:12800053-12810202 GCA_025674565.1 Synodontis membranacea
TAGGATAATTCTATTCTATTTATAAATACTGCATTTTATTTTTTTTCCCTTGTACTCAGTCTCTCTCTCTCTCTCTCTCTCTCTCTCTCTCTCTCTCTCTCTATATATATATATAGATAGATAGATAGTAGATATATAGATATACTGTATATAGATACAGTATATATAGAGATATTTACTAGGCTACTAACTCATGCAACACACTTATATTCTCGACCTGGACTAATATTTAAGATTACTATGCCAAAATATTATTATGCCATATATAAATATAAATATTATATATTATGCCAAAAAATCATATCATTTTGTTTTAAGGCAAAAACACAAAAATACTTAATTAGTTTTCTGCTCATATGAGCTCCCAATTTTACAGATGTTTGTATAGCTTTAGTAATGATTAGTTAGTAAAATACTGGGTAATGATTAATTAATGTACAAAAGTGATTAGTTATGTATATGTATTCAGTTATCTCTACATCTGAATTAACAGTGACATCATCACACTATAATAATGTTGCAGTCACTTTGCATTTATCCCTTTATCCAACAAGCTCTATTGCTTTCCATTTAGCTCAATTAATATTTTGAAGTGAACAGTGGGAAAATATAGTAATGCTGTATTTATTGTTTTTTTTTCCCCCCACAGGCGCTATATGGACAGGGGACAATGTTGCTACCTGGGAGTACCTGAAGATCTCAATCCCTATGCTGTTGTCATTGAGTGTCACTGGAATGCAGTTTTGTGGGGGTCAGTTAACCTCCTTTAGTGGGTGCCAAAAAGGCACAAACTGATATTTGACATTATACATTGTCATGAGTTAAAAAATGATACAAGGGAAAGATGTATTATAATTTGTGTGTGTACTCTGTGTGTTTCTAGCTGATGTAGGAGGCTTTTTGCAGGATCCTACCCCTGAGTTGTTTGTGCGCTGGTACCAGGCGGGGGCGCTGCAGCCTTTTTTTAGAGGCCATTCAGCTAAACAGTTCCAGCGGCGTGAGCCCTGGCTGTTTGGGAACACAGTCACTGCAGCAGTCCGAAAAGCAATCCAACAGAGATACTGCCTCCTGCCATATTGGTACACTCTCTTTCACCTAGCGCATACCTCAGCATTGCCTCCAATGAGGTACGCAAGTTTCAACTTTTTATTTTAGGTATGGTTGCAAAATCAGAATATTATTCATGAAAGCTTGTCTTACTGTTTTTTGCCAAATGAAAGCAATAAAAAAAAGAGACTTTGTAAGGTGTTAGATATCATACACAAGAAAAATGAACACAGGAGGAACCTTTTGGTACCATCTTGGTGCTAGAGTGGCTGTAGCCTGATTTGATGATGGGCTGGGCTTTTTATTGTAGATTAGGTTTCAAAAACCTGTGTCATTTTTTTTGTTTGTCTCAGACCACTGTGGGTGGAGTTCCCAACGAATATAGAAACCTTCACTGTGGATAACCAGTACATGATTGGTAAATATTACAAATGCACATTAAAAATAAAAGTCTCCCATATAAAATTATTGTGTAGAATAAATTGCACTTTTGCTGTGTATGATTTCAGGCAGCGCTCTCCTGGCCTGTCCTGTGACTGACCCAGGAGTCACTGAAGTGAAGATATTACTGCCAGGGTCAGATGAGGTTAGCCAAACGCTCCTTATGCCCCTCAGTGTCATTTGCAGTACAGTGTACTTGCATATTGTACCTAAGTAGCGACGTGTGTGGTTTTGTGTGACAGCTGTGGTATGATGTCAGCAGCGGTGAGGTGCATAAAGGATGCACGACTCTGACACTTCCTGTGACTCTGGAGACAGTGAGTCAATGCTCCATTACAGCACACACACTTGCCAAACCACACGTAGGGGACACTAAATATCTTATTTACCCTGACCTCCTATTGTGCTGTGTCTGTTTTCCAGGTGCCTGTGTTCCAGCGTGGAGGAACAATCGTGACAAGGAGAACAGCCTGTGGTTCCTGCACTGCTGATCTCCAGCAGCATCCCTTCACTCTCACTGTAGCTCTTGACTTGGAGGTCAGCGTTGTTGTTCTTTTGCAGTATGTAGATCTAGGTTCAAATGTTTGCAAATGTTTTACAGTCTGTCTTTGAAAAGGGGCAAATGTAGTTTGAAAAAAGTTTTTTTTTAACCTCCCTAATGTCTCCCTAATTTGATCATCTGCCAATTCCCACCCACTAAGTTTCACCAAGCAATTTTTTTGGTCACAATCATAAAGGGAGGTAAAATTTTAGGCTGATATTTTTTATATATTTATATCATTGATACTGCAAATATACACTACTGACTATTTTGATCGTTTTTTGTTTCAACTTGTGATTATAAACCTTTGTAAAAACAAATATAACGCACTAAATGTTTTTTTTATAAAGTACATTTCTTTATTTCATTTTGTCCTAAGGCTATGGAAACATCAATCTACTGTATATATGTTTAAAATTTGAGTTAGGATTATAATTTATGCTTTCCTTCTGCTTTCCTTCAGTGCTGATGTGTATCTGTGTTACAGGGCAATGCTGAAGGTCTGCTGTATGAGGATGATGGACACTCCTTCAGCTATAGGGACAAAAAGCAGTTCTGCTTGCGGAAATTCTCTATGCAGTCTGGCAGACTCATTAGCAGGTAGTTTGTATGTGTGTGTGTGTGTGTGTGTACGTGTATATGATGTCCAGGCCACTAAATTGTTCAGTGTATATAACAGCAAGTTCTGGGCAAAATCTTATGTACCTGTGGTGTATTTAATATGTAGCTGTGCAGATCCAGAAGCGTGCTTCATGTCTGGTGGCAAACTGGAGTCAGTGGTGATTCTGGGTCTGAAGAGTGTGAAAAGGAATCCTATGCTAAAATCAAGTGAGACATATTTACATCACTGTGCTTATTATAAGTACAGTCTTAAGACATCTTTAAATATAATGTCCAGTAAACAAGTGTGTTTTTAAAGTAACACTCGTGTTTGATTATATTGTATTTTAGAACTCGTTTTGAAACACTAATTAGTTCTTATATGGAAGAAAACCTACATAAAGTAGGTAGCAATATTTTAGATTGTATTCTTTGTTCATTCTGTACTAATCCAGTCCCTCTCTCAATCCAGCTGCAGGGGAGACCACAGTCACGTTTCAGTTTAAACCAATGCAAGCTCTGTTGACGATAACTGGTTTGGACCTGGAGATACACGCAGATTGGGAAATCAGAATCTAAAAACATATTAGTAGATAGTTTTTGTAGCAGTAAAAGCTGCTTTTTCGAAAGTGCTGATATGTTTTTTGTGAACTTTGTCAGACTGAAGAAGGCAAGTAATTGTGAGCTCAGCAATTAGATTTCTGAATGGAGCTCAAAAGGGAAGTTGAAAATTTTACCATTGTAATCTACCTGATTTATTTACTTCCTGTTCTGTGTTAATATCTGGTCATAAAGCCCTGCACTACATGACCTGGTTTATAACTATGGAAGTATAATAGTGCTAAAAGTCCTCAATGTGTTGAATTACATGACTTGAATAAAAAAAATGCTTGACTAATACTGCACTGCAATTTGCTACAATCTGAAAAATAAATGACTAAATAAAACAGCAGTAAGAAGGTTTGAATTTTTCAACATTGCAATTAATATTTTTTTTTTTAATCTGGCGTTCAAAATTAAATTCACAACTATTCACCTAAAATATAGTTCCAAACGATTTGGTTGTTAAAATTCCATGCTCATTATTCAACAGGTAAAATTCAATTATTGTTCAAGCTCATGAATTCAAGCCTGCCAAAATTCAGGTCTTATAATTCGAGTCTTATAGTTCAGGTCTTCACATCCAGGTACTCAGGGAGATCAGTGGATTGCCGACCACATTGTAACCGAATGGTAACAAACTGAATGGGTCTGATCCACACTACAGAACAGTACATGGCAGGAAATGCACCAATAAGCTAGATACCAAAAAACTGTGATCACAAATGAAGATGAGCTCATGTTTCTGTTTTTAACCAAACCAGTCTCAATCGTTTGTGCTGCTTAATTTTAAAGATATAAAACTTTGTTTGCAAGTTGATACGTCACCGTGAAGTTGGTACCCCATGTGTTTCCAGTCAATGTGTGAGCTTGCTAACTTTGCAATGTTTGCTTACCTAAAAACAGAGAGAGTCAACCGACCTGGTGTGTGTCTGACCTTTTATACGTACTAGATAAGTCTGTTACTGTCTCGTGTTGTAAGTTCTGCAAACATGTATTCACACACAGGTACACACCCTGCACACGTCCCCAGCCACAGTGTACGAGGGATTGATAAGTATGTAAATTATGTAAATCATATGACCTGGCCTTCTCCGTCACCAGACCTGAACCAGCTAAAGGCATCTGTGAGATTTTGGACCATGGTGTCACACAGCACTCTCCACTTTCATCATCAAAACACAAACTGATGGAACAAATCTGAATCTGTGTCAAAGTGCACTGAAGATGTTCAGGTGGCTTGTAGTGCCCCAGCAAGACATTTTACGCTGGCTTTTCCAACAGCTGTCTGAGACACTGCAAGGTTTTGCTGCATGACAAACATTTTGTCTTCTAAAACGTGTCCATAAAATTATTTATATATCAAAGCTACAGCAATGATAATGGAACTTCCAACTTTCTTAGTACGAAGATTAAATCTCAGGTATGATCTTAAAAAAATCAAGATCTTAAAATGAAACAGTATTGCCAAGAAATTCCATTAAATACGCATCAGTATATTTCTTCTACAAGATTTGCATTTGAGGAGATTATGGTCATAATCTGTTTTGTACTCACTCACGTGTGAGCCTTAGAATGAATTTGCTCTGGCATAGTTGTAGACCTGAATGGTAGACAGGCAGTGCTTCTGTTCTCTAGTAATGCTGAGACTGCTCAATGCTGAGCTGCATTGAGAACAGGTTTAGAGCTTGAATGCCTTCTGCTGAGGCAGGCCATCGCAGTAACTACTTTTTGCAGCTACCCTCACTCAGCTTTGTATCCTCCCTCCAATGATGGCATGAAAACACTGCTGCTCATTGTTCTCCAGCCAATCGGAACAGGCCACAAGACTTAAGCTATGTGTATACATGTGTGCATGCATGGTACACATGTGGCATGAATGTCTTTTGCCTCAAACACTGGCCTCCACTCCATGACCAGGTGAAGCTGGCGTCATTTAGCCGTACAGCCAATCAGACATCAGCGCATTGGATTTATGCCAGGGATTTTAGGCTTCTAAGGCCTAAACGTTGTTGACCAAAGGCTGTTTTTGCAACATCAAATATCTTTGTGAGACACGATGCCCTACACGCCATCAGGCTATTTTTGTGACCGGTTAATCCGGGAGAGAGAGAGAAAGGATGGAGAAGGATCTGTGAACAAACCTCTTCGATTCAGTGGCCAGGACTTTAAAAGCCTGAAACAGGATTGTCTTCAGAAAAATGTGCTATTTGAGGATGATATCTTCCCAGCCACCGTGGAGTCCCTGGGTTACAAGGAACTGGGTCACAAGTCCAACAAGGTCAAGAACATTGTCTGGAAAAGACCCAAGGTAGGGCTGAGAAGGGGACAGCATGTGGACAAGTGGACAGTGATTGCTTGTCAAACAACAGGTTTGAAGTAGCAGGTTATGGCTGAATGAAATTACACATTAATGAAGTGTTACAGAAATGGACATATTTTAAATCCTTCTTACAGAATACCTGTAATGCATGTAGTGAGATTCCCAGTTGTGTATGAAAAGGCTCAGATGATTCATCCTTTGATTACCGTTTACCCATGTGGCAGAGCTGGATAAAGCAAGCACAACATTTAATACACTTCTTTTCGTGAACTGCAATTTAATTTACGTTCTATTACAGTAATAATAGTGTAATAGGACGAGATACAGGAAGGCAGATTAACATGTACGGTAAAATCACAGTGAAACTATGTAAGGTTTATAAATTCCTGGTACTGAATATTCATTAATGTATCAATTACCGGTCATGTATCTCTGTGAAGGATGAAGTTGCATCATTAGATGTACCATTTTACCATTTGAATCCTAAATGGTATTACTTGTTTTGCAGCACACAGGCAAAGTTAAATTGATATTAGACTGTGCTGCTAACAATATACACATATGCACTAATAAACATATGCTATTTTACTCAACTGCCTTGCAGGATATTTGTGATAATCCACAGTTCATCGTCGGAGGTGCCTGCAGAACAGACATCTGTCAGGGAGACTTGGGTAAGATTAGTTAAATGTAAGTGCTTAATTACAGTTAAAAAAAAATTATGCTCTGACCCTGATCACATCTTTAAATTCCTGTTTGGACCATAGGATAATATAATGGGTGCAGTTAAAAGGCTCACAGCCCAGCAGGGGCCCCTTGATATTGTGACTACTCTAGTGGAAGGGAATCTGGCTGGCAGCACTTCTCTTTGTTCTGTGCTCTATACGAGCAATAAAAAGAGACCAAAGTAACAAAGGTTGTGTATAGGTCAGATACGTGGCACGTTCCATTGTGCAATCCAAAAATGCTGAGGTCAGCGCTGTGCTCAGTGGGGTCCAAAAATCTGAGGGTATATTGAAACTCTGGGAATTTTCTTAAATTTAAAACTGGAAATAAGCATATAGGTTATAGGAATTTGGAAAAAAGAAATTGAAAACAATGAGTAGAAATATCCGATGTGTTCAATACGTTTATATTATTTTTTATTTCTATTTTTATATTATACGATTTTAATTAAAGATTTTGCATTAGATTAGAAACAAATGCAAAATAAAAGCGTTTTCACGAATAAAGATAATTATATACAATTATATACGATTTAGTTTATTAAGCTAATTATTAATTGATCATTAATTATAATAGTGCCATTTGGTGGAACATGGGTAATAATCAAATAAAGTCTAGTTATGTAATAACATATATAACTAGATAGTCTAGCTACACCGCTTCAAGGTTTAGCATTTAACATCCCAGTTTATGATTCGGTTATTTGTCTTAAAGCATATTATTTAGTAACTATGATTAACTACATTGAAACTAGTAGTGAGAAATATAAGTCTGAACCTGTGTGTTTTAAGGAATTCTTGGTATGTGGCAGATTAGCATTTTTCATTAGAGATATTACAGATATTTTTCATTAGAGATATTATTTTCACTAGAGATATTACATGGTAATATGTAATATATCCTGAGCAGAGTTTTGTCTGTCCTCCCCGGGTCCCTGCGGGTTTTCTCATGCTTAGTGGCTCTAAATTTCTCCTAGATATGAATGATTGTGTGTATTTGTGTGTGTGTGTGTGTGTGTGTGTGTATGTGTGTAGTGTATTCCCACCTCTAGGTTAAACCAGTTAGTAAAGACAAATTAATTAAATCATTTTGTATTTATCATTATCTCTTGTCTCTATAGGTGACTGCTGGCTGCTTGCTGCCATCGCTTGCGTAACTCTGAACAATAAGTTACTGTATCGGGTTGTTCCTCAAGAGCAGAGTTTCTCTGACAATTATGCGGGAATCTTTCATTTTCAGGTTTGTGCTAGATATTAAATTTGGTCTAGTAGCGTGTACTTATTAATTTCTTGCTAGTAGTGTTTCTATCATCTTTTGGGTCTGTTTATTAATGTAGTTCTGGCGTTACGGTGACTGGGTGGATGTTGTCGTTGATGATCGGATCCCGACCGTCAATAACCAGCTGGTGTTCACCAAGTCTGCTGAGAAGAGTGAGTTCTGGAGCAGTCTTCTTGAGAAAGCATATGCCAAGTAAGACTATCATTGATTTTTTTTTTTTTCCCATTATGCTGTTCATATGTACTCTCAAACGGTCTACAAAAACATTTTTATGTCATAAGATGTGATGTGTATTTCAGACGTTTTTAAATCAGATTCATTTTGGTGCTTATACTTATTCAGGTTGCATGGTTCTTATGAGGCTCTGAAAGGTGGAAACACTGCCGAGGGGATGGAAGACTTCACTGGAGGAGTTACTGAGTTCTACGAACTGAAAGAGGCACCCAAAGAACTTTACAAGATCATGAAGAAGGCCTTGGATCGAGGCTCCCTCATGGGTTGCTCTATTGATGTAGGTTACACCAAATCCAGAAATCTATTTCTATATTTCTAAGATTTCTCTCATTTCATTTTCTTCCTGTTTACATTAATAAACATTTACAAATATGAATGTGTCCAAGCAGTGGATGATATGGCAAAGATATCATCACAAAATTTGAAAGCTTTTCTATTAGGGTGTTGCATAAGATCATGGCCTTCTAAATATCTTACTTTTTTTTTTTTTTATCAAAACTCCCTTTAAAAGCACATGTTTTGGGTAGTTTATCAATCAAGCATGGAGCTCAGAGGATTCATATTTATCATTGATTTCTATTCTTATTAAATAGTGGAAAAAACTCAACGGAAGCAAGAGATTAAATTCGAAAAGTTAAAGGCATTTCTGCAGCCAAGAACTGGGTCACTGTTTTGAAAAGGTGAATTAGAGCTAGATGATAAGTCAAAAGTGGTAGACCAAAAGAAATGAAAGACGAGGAGCTGCAGAAAATGATGGACGAAGATGCGACACATTTGAATATCAATTTCCACTGTTCTTAGGCGTCTGAAGGCAATTGGAACGATTCTGAAAGTTGGTAGGTGGGTTTCACATGAGAGAAAAAGTGCTCAGTGGCTTAACACTTGCATTACAGGTTACAGCTTGCATTTAGTAATGTATGAGCTGCTCAATCCAGGAGAAACTGTCAAACGCTGAATGTTACAGTGATCAGTTGATCAAACTAAGTGAAAAAAAAATGCTCCTTCATGATGATGCAAGGCCAGATGTTGCAAAAGTGAAAAAAGACACAATTTTAAACCTTGGATGAGAAGTTTTACCGCATTCAGCCTACTCACCAGACACAGCGTCATCAGATTTCTACTTGCATTTGATGAATTTCTTCAAAACCCGAATCCTTCTTTCACAACCATATTGATTCTTTTCCAGATAAATCGCAGAAAGTCATATAATCTAACAGTGGTTACTTGCCTAACTCTATGCATTATATTAGAAAATCGCAAATAAATTTTGCTTATAAGACCCAAACTTATACTAATACACTGTTTATATCACAAAATATAGGTTTGCTAAGAAAATGCCAATAAAACAGGAGTGTTGAATTTATAAAGAGAGAGAGAGAGAGAGAGAGAGAGAGAGAGAGAGAGAGAAACTGAGTTTAACAATGTGTTTGTTTTACGAATAGCGAATAGGAAAAATTAAAAATCTGTATTGTGATTACTGTATATGCATATTATGTATATTATGGTTATTATTATTATTATTATAATTTTTACATTATGTAGTCATATTTCTAGCCCTAAGGTAAAATACTAATTTTATTTCTTTTGAAAAAAAAAATAAAAAAATCCTGCTACAAAGGATTTTTGATTGATGTTATTTAATTTCCAGCGTGGTTTCATTATAGTAACGAGTATTGCTGTTTTCTTAATTTCCCCAGGTCTTGGTCCCAGCTCGCCTGGAGACGCGTACCGCAACTGGCCTAGTGAAAGGTCATGCCTATTCTGTAACTGCTGTGGATGAGGTAATGGGGGGTGTAGGACAGTATGAAATTAAACTGAACAAATGGATACTTTGATTGAATTTGTTTGCTTTTCTCAAACTGTGCTTCTAGTGTAAACTGAGCACACATAAAGAATCTAAAGTGAGGTTGGTACGTCTCCGTAATCCATGGGGCCAAGTGGAGTGGAACGGACCTTGGAGTGATAAGTAAGTGACTTTTAGGAAGAAATTCTCACATGTAATCTCTCTCAACAGTGCACTAACAGTGTTAATAACCTTGTAATCCTCTGTAGTTCAAAGGAGTGGGATACCATACCTAAGGAAGAGAAAGAAAAACTGCATCAACAGAACGCAGAAGATGGAGAGTTCTGGTGAGTAAATCTACTCACAAGAACTCTCTTGTTCTGAATTTCGAACAAACTGTATAGCAGTTCAGAAAGTAGATACACAACTACCAAGACCAGTGACGTTTCAGCACAAGTTATATATATATATATATATATATATATATATACACACACACACAGAGATGGGAAGTAACGAAGTACAAATACTTTGTTACTGTACTTATGTAGAATTTTCGGGTATCTGTACTTTACT
>JAOVYU010000002.1:12813447-12839014 GCA_025674565.1 Synodontis membranacea
AATAATCGACTACGCTTCTTAGACCGATTAACAATTCTTTCTAAAGAACCTCTTTGCCAGTTGCTTAAAATTTTTATGTTCTTGTGAAATGTACAGTAGCTCTGTATATTGACCTCGACTATGATATGTAGATGGGTGGAACAGGCAGACTTAATCTACAAGAGTTTAGAAAGCTGTGGAATAAGATCAAACAGTGGCAGGTTTGGGGGTCTTCTATTTTCCCATGCTTGGTAACATTGCACATACTGTACATACCGCACAGACTGACAGACTTTTCATCTGCAGGAAGTTTTTAAGCACCATGAAACTGAGCAGACTGGTTTCATCAGCAGCTATGAGATGAGGAATGCCATCAATGATGCAGGTAATTATGATTATTCATTTGTCGTGATTATTTAAAAAAAAAAAATAGAGCACAATTTCATTCTGTTTAATTTTGCATTTTGGTGGGTTGTGATCTTTCCATTTAGACTTACTGTGCTGCAAGGTTTTCTGTAACAAAACCTTGGGGAAAAAAAAAAGCTCTTAGAATTAACATTTCTTAATTAAGCAATATTTCACAAGCAAGAGCACAGTGTCGGTTGTTGGTAATCATAGCCGTGCCAATATTCAGTATAAATACACAAATGTTCATGCAAAATTGCTTTAATACAACTGCTCTACAAACAAGAAATGAATATTGAGTAATTGACATTATAGACACAAAATGGCCAAATTTTGGGGTTATTTTCGCCTAGCAGAAATAGATCCCATAGAAGCTACACCCACTTTATAGTCTGTCGGCTAGTCCTAGCTAGCTCACATTGATTTGTGATACATTCCCTTTAAAGGTGCATATTAAAACATGTCTGCTGATGTTACTCTAATGTATCACTAAAACTGGAATTGTATGGGTGAACACAGACAATTGGAGTGATACAAACAGTGAAACGTCCCAGTGCGGTTTACAGTAAATAGAAACACTTCTGGAACACAGCTTGTCCAAATTAGTGGACTGGAACTAACTGTTATATAATGTTGCTTAGAATTACTAGACATATGCCTTATTTTTGCTGAAGTTGTTTTGAAACCTGAATTCCTTCTAATGGACTTGTCACTGTGCAGTCATGTGTGTTATGTGTCATTCAGGGTTCCGTCTCAGCAACCCACTGTACAACATTATCACAATGCGTTACGCCAATGAGAACATGGACATCGACTTTGACAGCTTTGTCAGCTGTCTTGTGCGTTTGGAGGGGATGTTCAGTAAGTGGCTTATCCATTTGCATCCAAATTGGTTTTGAAACCGATCACTTTGTCAAAACATTTTCCACTAACACTATGACATACTTTACTTTACACAAAGCAAACTTGGGTTTCTTTACAGGAGCTTTCCAGGCCTTTGATCAGGATGGAGATGGCACTATCAGGCTGTCTGTACTGGAGGTATATAACTCAAACTGTAGTTTAAATGGCAGTTTGTTGTCTGATGTTTATCAGTATTAAGTAGACTCTGAACTCTTGCTTTCTCACAGTGGCTCCAGTTGACTCTGTATGCCTAATCACACTCAGGATCCAGGTGAACCCAAAGAACAGAACCAGAACCACCAGCCTTTACCTCAAACTCAGTGTGCTAAACCTCCACCACTTGTCCCTTTTAGCTTTGATATAGTCCAATTGTGTACAGTCTTCACATAAAATAGTCATTTCTAAACTTGAACACCATTCCACATTCAGGAGAATTTCAGTGATATCCAGGACATGTGATATGGCAAACACATGTAGTTATAGGTATAATGTCATCATCTCTTCAAGTTGTTTTAGACAAAGTTAGAGGTTTTGCAGTACTGATGTCTCCCAAGTCCTCATCTTCCATGTACTCAGTGGAACCTTTGATCTCTAGAATTCTGTTTTAACTTAAACTCCTTTACTTTATTTCCTTTCATTTACTGCAGTGCTCAAGGTTCCAGGGCACCTTTTGCTACTGTTCATGCTCCTTTAATTTTGTTCTTAATTAGGTCCGTGCTCTTACAGTATCTCTACCTACGCCGGAAACCTCTTGCTTCCTGTCACAATACAGTACCTCAGATATTCCTGTAAATACCTCTGCTTTTTTTTTTTTTTTTTAATCTTTTTCAAACTGGCTGTGATAACCAAATCCATAGACTTGAATTAGATTAAAGGTCAGTTTCTCACACACTAGACAACAGCCACCTTTCAGGCTATTTCACTTTAGTTGTTGGAAGATTCCTCTGTCTTTGTTTCCATAAGCCTGTTAGTATGTTGTTTGGTGGAAAAACGCTAGCAGCAAGAGGAAATACCTTACAGAACCCACTCAAATACAGAATTCAGACATGCATTCAAAGTTTGTTTCCACTTCACATGTGGAGAATAAACTTGGGCGTTTTTTTGGTGATGAAAACATTTAAGGTTTGGCAAGAAAAGTATACAGAGTTCTTAACCTCTTTAATCAAATAAAGGACTGCTCATGATCTTGGCTCAATTATTTATATTTTTTCCTATTGAAAATGTTGGATTAAAAAAAAATTGAACAATAATTAAAATAAAGGGTGTCATAAAACGTCTCCATACATAGGTGAAATTAACACTTTTTAGCAAAATGTCTTCCAAAAATTTCTTACTTAATTTTTTTTCCCAGCCAGCCTTTAAGAACACCTTTGATAAAAGAAAAACATATTGAAATTATTCTCATGGCTACAGCACAAAGATCATTTAAAGAAATGCATTTACATGCATAACACCAGATGTGTTACCACGAGGTTATCTTGTGTGGGAGAGATGACTGTGTGTGTTTGCAAAGAAATGGCAATCATGTAGATGATGTTTAAAAAAATAAATAAAAATAAAAAAATAACTTATGCTAAAATGTGTTAATTTCCTCTATACATGAAAACTTTAGGACACCCTGTAGTGAGCGTACAAGAAATATCTCAAAGCAAGGACACACAAAATGGCAGGTTGACAAAACTCTAAATGTATTTTTATTACAAGAAGTTATTCGGTGGAAATGAACAAACAAAAACAAACCAAGTTTGGGAAGGCCAGATAAGCGGTTGACAAACTGCCCCAAATGCTACACACTGTTTTTGAGAAAGATGCCAATGGGATCACGGTAAAAAAAAAAACTTGTGGCTCAAAGCCAGTGACAAAACAAAACAAACTCCACATCTAGAATACCATCAGATCTCTACAGTGAGTGGAGTAGTGTAGTTAAAATGTTGGAAAAACTTTAAGAACACAGTCCTGATTTTAAATTGTTTAGAAATGTTGATAGTTATATTGAAGAAATGAACACAACTAGCTGTAACTTGTAACTCTTTGCGGTTCTGGGTGCTGCCTACATGACTGAGTGCTATGGCATGGGAGAGGGGTTCTGGTACCATGCTCTCCACTCCATGAAACACCTACCACATTAACTGCTTTAACAACTTGCAACACACACACACACACACACACACACCTTCAGTCAAAAATGCATTGTAGAGCTAGGTTGCATGCACCTCAGCCCACATCCATATAAATGTCATCATAAAGTTTTTTTAAATCACAAAAGGGCAGAGCCCTTACAGAACTGTTGTGACTATGTTAGAATCACTGTGCAAAAAAGAAATCCAAGTCAAACCAGCAACACTGCACTGTATTACTTGGGCATAAGCACACTCGCACACATTCTGCTCACAGTGAGTTACATACACCGACCGTCATATATCAGGACCTGTCACAATCACTGCAAATGAATTTCCTTCTTTCAGCATCTTTCAGTTATGGCAAACAAGCAGTCCTTCCACTGTGTATTAACGTCAGTGAGCAACCATACCACGTGAAGAGAAAGGGAAAAAAAAACAAAAAATCAAAACAAAAAATCAGAAAACAAACATAATGAAGCCATCAACAGTGGTGGAAAAAGGAAAACCACTTAGATGATGATTTGAAGAACAAAAGAAAAAATATACTGACTACCCTCTTCATATATCATTTAAAAACTAAGTTTTAATTTTTGAAAAAGTTATGAAGAACACACATAACTAAATCCTGATTGACCTACCTTGCTTTGGAATAGAATACTTGTGAAACAATGTCCTTGTTTGAGCTGTGAGTAAATCTGGGATTTCAGAAAGCACGTCTAGTTATAAAAGGGAAAAAAAAATCATAAAAAAAACTCAACCAAACAAAAAAAAATAATACAAATTGGTTGCTCAAGAAGACTGGAATACCATGCTATTAAACCTGAAAACACTCCAAATGAAAGACATCCCTGAACCCATGCCATACAAAATAATGAACAAAGTGTGTTTTTAGCCAGGAGGGGGCAGCAGCAACAACTCTTCTGGCCTGTCCAACCACTTTTTTTTTTTTTTTAAGTTTTTTTTCCCCCACAGTTCTTTTTTATTAATAATTCTTAGTCTTTATTTGGTCATTGTATCTCAGAGCTGATAATACCATGTATAATCAGGTGAGTAAAGAGTAGGAAGAGAGATCTGTTATCCATAAACTGTACATCTGTTATCTATTCCTTGAAGATGACATTAGTAATCATATGGTGTGCTAACAGAAAGGTGTAGTCAATCTTCACACAGAGAGATAAGATTACAGTGTACATGGATAAGAGGAACGAGAAAATGGTTCAACTGGCACGGTCAGAATACCAGCAGCCCCACTGAAAGAGAAGGACTTTCACAATAGAAAAATGTGAAGAACCTTTGGATGCCAAAAGCCTCCAACACATCCACTGACGTGGTAAGTTACAGAGTGATAAAAGCCAAGCATTGAGCTTTCAAAATATGATGACAGAGACTACATTGTCTGTAGTTTCTATACACAGGTGACTATTTTCACGTAAAATCCTAAAAATCACCAGTATTTAGAAGTGGTGTCTAGAACTGTCATAGTGGACTGTCCTCTCCCTCTAAGATGATAGCTGTTGGTATCTGATTACACATAGAGAAATGACTGCACAAGGAAAGAGCTCCTATCCTGAGATATAGATGAGATCTTCCCAATATGGGAGAAGAGGAGGTTATTTGGATTGTCTAGGTTGACCCTTCCAGGACCACTCAAGACTCCAATTTACTGTCCTCCTCTGCATGTTTCTGCATGTGAGCTTGTACGGACTATAAAGAAGAGAAAAACAATGTTAAAAAGTAATTCTGGATGTTTTATAAATGTTCATATACGGTGAGAGGAAATGCGTATTCCGAGATTTTTGATTTTGTTATTTAATATACTTGCAGTGCAGAAATCCACTTCAAATTTACATACAGAATGTCTTAATTTTGTACTTGCTTGTATAAAAAGTGTACGTTCATAAGCATAAAACGATATGTTTGAAAACTAAATTTGATGAGGAAAAAAGTATTCAGACACCTCAAATTAAAAACATTAGTACTTTGTTGCATAGCTGCTGTTGATAATTTTAGCTTAGAGACTATGATAAAAAGCCATTTGCATTTTGCAGCACTGTAGTTCATTTGTGGCTCGTTCCTCTTAGCCAATCATCTTGGAGTTATTTTTGTACCAAAGGGTTCACATAAAATAATAAATTCCACAAACAAAATATTAATTATCAAAATGTGAAAAACATGAATTGACGAAATAAATGGAGCCAAGTGTCCAGCATCAGGGAAACTGTAGTGTAGTAGCATAGAAAAGCGAACAAAAATAATAAGATGAGCTACACGATTGTTTGTAGATGCGTTCACCAATATTTCTTTTGTATACAAGAGTAGCAGTTTAAAAAGTTGTCATTAGCTAGGTGACAAGGTTGACATTGGCTTCTTAGCCGGATTTTCCGTTCCACCTTAACAGGTCCAGGTCTCACAAGCTTGCACCTATAGATGGCACCACGAAGTGCACTAATATCATATACAATTTCCTAAAACCATTCATTCTCAAAACACCCCATTACCTTAAATTTTCAACTTAACATTAGTGTAATGTATTGTAGAAATACTCAAATTTTCACTAGAGCTTTTTTAAAATATAAGTCCTGTGAACATGGCATTTGAGACGAACAGACAAAAAGACATACAGACAAGTCCTGCCTATGCCTACACCATTATCTCATTATTATTATAATAAGACATTACACTTAATTTCATAGGAAATGGTTTCAAATACCATGTTCTGAGGGACATTTAAAACATCCTAGTTATACATATTGAGCATTTTCTTCATACTGAAATTGCAACACATTTAGACCCACCTATATTTATAATAAGTGTCTGAATACTTTCTCCTCAGTATGAAAATGCATAATCTCCTCAGATAAGATGTGCAACAGCAATATTCTATAAAATTAAGAACTGCTGAACAATCTGAGAAATGTTTACAAACCCAACTATTGAGTTCATGCCTATTATTTCCTGTACTACTTTAACAGTCACATTAATAGATTACATAGCTTGTTGATCATTACAAGAGTTAAACCTATAAAAATGTCTAGAGGTGCTTCACATATGCTAGCAAGAAATGTCAGGTGCATAAGATGCTGTTCGTACTGTATGACTAAATTCTGCTTAAGTTTCATATAGCAAACCTATTATATACTTCCTTCCTTACATTTGTTCTTTTTTATAGATGAGTTCACAGACACCAGTAATTTACCCAAAGCACTACATAAGCACTTTTTTTTTAAGGAACAAAAAAGAAATGCATTTTAAGGTAGATTTAAATGAACTTGGACAAAAGCTGTGTTGTTACCTGTTTGAAGCCGTTGCGGGAATTGAAGACGAAGTCACAGTTCCTCCAGCGGCACTTGAGCGTCTGCTGTGTGTGGCTTGGGTGGTCATTCAACAAGTGCTGCTGCAGGTGCTCCATTACACCAAAGATCAGCGAGCATCCATGCCACTACCGGAGAAACACAACAGCACATACTCGAGTGCACAAACACCACAGCACATAAACAAGGCTACACCCCAGCTCAACAGGAGCACATAACACCACAACACCGAACAGCAATAATATCACACACAAACTCCAAACCCTGCAAGCCAGTCTCTTACCCAGCAGCGGTAATTCTGTATCAGGTTCAGCTGGACAGCCTGTATACTTCCATTATAACAACCTGTGTAGATCTAATAGCACAGGAAAAAATAAAAGAAATTCATCAGCAGCTCAATAAGAAATATCTATATTCAGCAAATATAACACAGAAAAGAAGTGCCAGGATGGTAGCCTTTTATTCACATTCGTGTTTGAAACGGCCACAGACCGTATAGGAAAGCACTGTAGGTCCCGGGGACTTAATGCTTCGTTCGTGGACGGCATTTTAATATCGGCTTTCCGGTTTGTTACTTAATTGTCACTGTGTGCCCCTCGTGTGTGTGAAATGGTGGGATGTACAATGCAGGGATTACCACAGCGTGATGAACTCAAAGAAACATTTATTTAAATAACGTCATATAAACAGAGGCCAAACAGGAACTGAAACACGAGTAATGATATCGCTCATATTACGGGAAAAAACAAACTGAAACACGGGTATAATCACAGAAGATAAATGCTCAGAACAAAACGGGCACTCAGGAAGCCGGTAACACGCGGCGCAGAAAAACAGTTCAGAACCAAACGTGAGCTCTGTCACAATAGCGATGAATAAAGTCAACTGATCAACAGATGCAGGGTGACAGACCGATATAACAAATCAAACTATACAGAGAAACAGAGTTTCCACTGGGAGAAATAAATCCACACAGAGGAACAAACATTCACAAGGCTCGGACCGAAGTGACGCTAAAGCTTCATCAATGAAGCACAAGTCCGAGTGTCTTTTTTTTTTCTCTGTCATTAGCGCTGACATGCTTCAGGAGTTCCGCCGTGCACGCGCCATCTCCGGCACATGTGAGTGGAGAGACGGGAGAGTGCCAGGGGCGTGCCGTGACGTTTATATAAATATTTACCTTTGATACTTTAATAAATGTTTATGTATCCGTCATATGTTATTATATGTTCTACTATGCGTCAATTGTTTATAAAGGATTTGTCAAAACACATGTTTTTAACCTATTTATTGGTTGAGGTCCATTTTCAGATAAACTATTAGCGGTTTTTATCAGTTCTGTCGCGTAGTGCCAGTGTTTTTATAAATACTGCATTTTCTTTTTTTCCCTTCCACTCAGTGAGCGAAGCCACTGGGGTATCAGCTAGTAGTTTATGAAAAAAAAGTGCGTAGAAGAAAATTGGAGCAAGATTAGTGTATGATATTCAGTTATACTGACCATGCTCTTGTGGATGACCATACACATCACCATGTCTGAATGTCCTCCATACACCTGTAACCTGTCGTGAGACTGACAGCCACACAAAGTCAAAAAAGATACACAAATCAACATAACCATGCATTTAAAATCATTTAATCTAAACACAGCCCGTAAGGTTCTCACCTGTAACTCATACACACGAACGAGCTTGTCCAGGCATGCTGTGACCATCACCTTCCCCAGTATGGCCACAACAGTGACAGCGTGACTATGGCCTTTATAGATCCTCACAAGCTCACCCGTCTACAAGGTGCACAAACACCGCATTGATAAAGACAACTACCTTTCCAGCAATTATTGAAAATGTCTTCACATAGATAAATGCACATGGTGAAAAAGTGTGCAAAAAAAACACTCACGTGTATATTGTGTGCATGGACAGACTGGTCACTGGAGCCACTAAAAACTAGATCATTCACCACCTTAGAAATGAATATACGCATTAGAGGAAAGAGCTGCATGTGCATGCAATATAGATTTAACTAAATAATTTAAGCACCTGGGAAACTTGTCAATGGCTTACTGTTAAACACAACAGACAAGGTTTATATATATGTACATGGTGTATGCATATTTTTGACCCTGCATATATAATTCTGACCCTGTGTCCATCTCAGAAAACTCCAAATAATTTAAAACTTGTGCACCAAATTTTTGTTTTTATCTATTAAAGATGTATGTTGTGCAATCATTTTCCTGAAAAACAACAGTTCAAATAAATAATTTAAAAAAAGCCCAATATTGCCGTATTTCGAGTGACACAAATGTTGCTTTTTGAATACTTTGGTGCTTCAGCATTTATTTATTTATTTATTTATTGCAGCATTTTAATTTTTTAACATTTCTATTATACTGATGAACAATTATAACATAATTCATAAGTTTTAAAGGCTTTTATCAGCAAACACAAATTTATGCACAGAGTCAGTATTTATACTGTTGACCCCATAACTTCTACAATTTGCTCTAGGATGCTGGATATCAGTTACTGGGCCAAATACTGACTGATTTGCACCTGGATCATTGGGAGAAGCTGCTCTTGAAGGATGTTCAGACACCATTCTTTATTTATGGCAGTGGTTGTTTTTGGGCAGAATTTTGAGTGAGCCCACCCCTTTGGATGAGAGCCAACCCCACACATGGAAGGTCTTAGGATGCTTCACCGTTGGTATGACACAGGACTCATGGTAGTGTTCACCTTTTCTTCTTGGGACAGTAAATTTTCCAGATGTGCCAAACAGTCATAAGGAGGGTTTCTATCAAAGAAACTTAGCACCAGTCTTCTGCTGTCCGACCCTTGTATTTCCTGCAGAATTTCAGTCTGTCCTTGATCCTTTTGTTGAAGAGATGTGGCTTTTTTGCTGCCGTTCTTGATAGCAGGCCATCGTCCAAAAGTCTTCGCCTCACTGTGAGGCACAGTGCGGGTGCACTCACACCCAGCTGCTACCAATATTGAGCAAGCTCTGCACTGGTGGTGACGTGATTCCATAGGTGATTCCTCAGGAAGCCTTCTTCAGCTTGAAGTTCTTGATGATCCGGTAAATGGTTCTTTCAGGTGCAATATTCTTAACAACTATTTCCTTGCATGTGAAGCCATTTTGACACAAAATGATGATGGCTGCACCTGCCCTCCATTTACAGCAATCAGTCCGCTCTTATAATTCAATCAGAATGATAGACTGACTTCAGCTGACTTGTTCTTCACACTTTCCCCTGTGCTGATGATATGACTATAGTGAAAACAGGGTTTTTGTAATAAAGTTAACTTTTTATGCTAATGAAGCTCTGATCACTCTGCACAATAATCTAGAAAGAATATGATTCGCCACCACAAAAACTGAAGCAGCAATGTTTGTGAAACAACATTTGTGTCGCTGCCAAAACCTTCGGCCATGACTGTAGACAAGAAAGGAGCAAAACGTGAAACGGTGGACATTAAAGAAAAGCTGAAACACACCTTCATGCAGAGGACTGTTTTAGTGTGCCCCTCTAAGGTACGCAGCAGCAGGCCACTCTTGGCGTCTCTTACACTGATGGTGGTGTCATAAGAGCCAACAAGTAACACACGCCGTGCTCCCTCCTGCGCCGTAGCCAAGCAGCTCACTGCCCGTGGCCCATGGCATTCAAACACATCTAGCTGTTTATTGCTCTGCAAAAGCAGATAAAACAAAATACACAGAGAAAAGCAGGTAAAAATAATAATATAGACACTTAATGCTAAAATTATTACATTAAAAACAACACAAGCTGCCTTTCATCGGCTCAACAGCCAGAGCAGAGCACAAATTGTACCCTCAGTAAACCAAAATTAAAACACTGTACACCAAATTGTAAAATGACAAAAATTCACATAGTCTAAAATCTACAAAAGTATAAAGTTAAAGCTATAGTATAAGATAAAGCATGTGCAGTTTAATATCTTCCTGGGTGGGGAATGTGAATGAGGCTTACCTTGAGGCTGAAGGTGACCACTGAGCCATTGGCCAGCCCCGCATAGAGCACCTTCCAACGATTATGGAGGCAAAGCACACGATCGGGGAGGCTGAGCTGCTGCACACACTCTCGGGTCTGAGAGAAACATCAACAATGCAGAGATTGATCATGACTGAGGACATGCTTAAATTAAACAAATAGTGATGACACAAAATTGCAGCTGAGGCAAGTATAGATCTGGGAGTGTGGACTCAAAGAACATGATGTAAGCAAACAGAAGATGCAGATGAAAAGCAAGTGTTTAAAACATGCCCTCACTGAACTCTTTATTAGGAACGCTACGCTCATAATTAGCAGGGCCTCCCTTTGCTCTCAAAACAACCTCAATTCTTCGTGGCATCATCCCATGTTGGCCCATGTTGACATGAATGCTTCATTCAGTTCCTGTAGATTTGCACTAGTGCACTTTCATGCTGCAAATCTCCTGCTCTTTCACATCCCAAAGGTGTTCTATTGGATTAAGATCCAGTGAATGTGAAGGCCACTGAAGAACACTGAACTCATTGTCATGAACATTGAACTCATTGTTTTTCCAGGCTTTTTTTTAGTTTTGGTGAGGCTGTACACAGCCTCAGCTTTTTGTTGTTGGCTGACAGAAGTGAAACCCGATGTGGTGTTCTGCTGATGTAGCCCATTCGCTTCAAGGTTTGAAATGTTGTGCATTCTGATATCCATTTCTGCTCACCACAGATGTACAGAGTGGTTATCTGAGTTTCTGTAGCCTTTCTGAAAAGGCGTTTCTGTCCACAGAACTGTCGCTCACTGCAGCTCTTGAGACTGTTATGCATGAAAATCCCAGCAGATCAGCAGGAGATTCTGTGAAACACATGTGCTCCACAGGGGTGTGTTCTTTCACCATTGTTGTACTCCCTCTACACTTCAGACTGTGTGGCCACGCATGACTCAGACACCATCGTTAAGTTTGCTGACGACACGGTGGTGCTGGGCTTCATCTCCAACAACGATGAGTCGGCCTGCATAAACGAAGTGGAGAACCTGGCACTATGGTGTCAGGAAAACTGCCTACAGCTGAACGTCAGTAAGAGTAAGGAGCTGATGGTGGACTTCAGTAGGAGACACCATGACTACAGTCCCCTCACCATCAATGGAGCAAGTACCTGGGCATCCACATCTCGGAGGATCTGACATGGACTGAGCATATCTGTGCTCAGATGAAAAAAGGGCGAAGCAGCATCTGTACCACCTGAGACAACTGAGGAAGTTTGGGGTTTCCCCTGCTGTCCTTAAGGCTTTCTACTCAGGCGCTGTTGAGAGCATCCACACACAGAACATCTCATCCTGGTTTGGGAATAGCTGTGTACAGGACCGGAAAGCCCTAAAGAGAGTGATCCGGGCAGCTGAATGCTGCTGCAGGTCAGCTCTCCCCTTCATGCAGGACATTTACACCAGGAGATGTAAGCCCAGGGCAGCTAGGATTATTAAGGACTTGTCTCACCCCAATAACGGACTGTTCAAACTTCTGTTGAATGCTCAGGCAGAAGGTTACGGGTCATTATGGCCAAAACGGAGAGACTCAGGAGGAGTTTCTATCCACACGCGATTCGACTCCTCAACCAGGATATGCCACTCTCCCGTTCATAGGACTATGGTTATCAGTTCACTCATACACTGCTGTGCTGACACTGCACTTTAAACTGGACTATAAGCATTACTTGCACAGAATTTCATCCTGGTAATTGTAAATATACTCTTCCAAATTCAGAGTTTATTATTATTATTCTGTTTACATTTTGTACAAATTTGCACATATTTTTAAGAATTTTTTTTTGTTGTTTCTATTTTTATTTTATAGACTTTTTTTCTTTGTTATTTGCACAAAGTAGGAGCGGGTAAGGAAACATTTCACTGCGTGTTGTGCCTGTATAACTATGCATATGACAAATAAAGAATTTTGAATCTTGAATCTTGAGGAGAGCAGAACAACAACAATCATGGCATGCTTAAAATGACTGAGATCACACTTTCTCAGTTGATGGTGATCATTACCAGAAGCTGCTTTCCTGTATCTGAATTATTTTATGCATTGTGCTGCTGGCACATGATTAGATTGAATGAATGTGTAGTACAGTTGTTCCTAATGTGTTCAGTGAGTTGTATATTCCACAAAATCCACTGTGTATTTATTTTCTGTTATTGCACATCTGGTGTAACGGAACTTTCAACGGAAATGTAAACACAGAGGTGCCAACATCCTAATAGGAAGAAAGGGGGAAAAAAACAACCGAATTTTACCACAGGAACCCAAGGGTATGTTGATAGACGCGATGGCTCCATGATGACAGCATAAATCATAAAACCTAGTGGTTTAATTCAAGGTCCAATAAATTTGGATTTATAAGCAACACCCGAGTGTGTGCTTATTTTAAGCAACTGGTACAAAGTTAACACAGGTGAATGTCCACCGTGTGAATTTTATTTTTGCATGGTATGACTACTTTAGAGGAAGCAGAAATGTTATGACTAAACCAAATGTAGAACCTATATAAATATATCGTAAAGTGCTATTTGAAGTTTGTAAGACTGAATAACACAAAGAGTGAACAGTACCAGTGAACAAAGGAAAATAACAAGTAAAGGCCTGGTGCAGCAGAGGTAGAGTGACGCACCTTGATGTTATAGCAGCGGATGGTTTGGTCACTAGATCCAGAGTAGAGTTGCTGTGGCAAGCCAGGTCCAGATGACACCACCAAGCAGTTCACCTTACTGCTGTGCCCATCAAACACTGCCACACACTTACGACTCTATAACATATCAAGAGAACACAATGATCTATTTAATAAGTAATCATTTCAACCTACAGGACATCTGAACTAGTGAAATGAATTTCAGCACATTATATCATGATGTAAGATCTACTGAGACCTTCTCTGTATGTACAGCTTCTGTGGGGCTGTATTCTGGGCTCACCGTCAGGTTGAAGGCTCGTATGGTGCGGTCTCCTGAGCAGGTGTACAGCAGGCCATTATGGATCTGCATTCCATTCACTGCCTCCTGATGGCCTTCAAAGGAGCCCTCAGTTGGTATCTCCTCTTCACCAGCATCTGACAATGCATCTGTTAAAGTACATAGACGCAGCATGAGTCAGTAACTATGTCCTCTTGTGAAAACTCATTAGCAACATACACAAAAGCTTTCAGCTGAGTTCACAACTTTCAAAATCATGAATGCAATTTTAACCCAAATGCAATACACAACCTATATGCGTTATTCATCAAGACTGCAAGCCAGGTTTGTATGAAACAGGAATCTGAATTCTTTGAAATATCTGAATGTTTTAAACATTTAAAAAATAATAATAAATTTCACCCAAAAAAAACCCCCAGCACATATTCTGCAATGTGATCTGCAACTGCAGTTGATCATGGACTGTTATCACAACAGTTGCTCTCAGAAACAAGTCAGGGGCCTCAAACCAATCCAGCATCCAAGAATACCTTTCCCTTAAAAAGCAATTTAGGGAGTTGGTGAACTATTTTTGTCTTTATCATTCTAATTTAGGCCGTATGGTATCCATTGACCTTCCTGAGATATACCACAGTTGCCCTATGGATGGGTTACACTTACAAGTGTTCAGTTATTTTAAAAAAAAAAAATGTTTTTTTTTTTTTATTGAAATATCTTAGATAATTTAGGTTTACTATGTCCTCCTCACTACATTGGTTAAAAAAAAAAAAAAAAAACTATCCACTGCAAAGATCACAACTGTTTAAATCAGCTGTCATTAAAGAAAAGTGTATTCCTAATTTATACATTGTAGCTTGTGAGTTAGAATTAAGTTCACCTTAACCTGTAAACTTAAAATACTTACCAGAAGATGCTCTGGACTCCTTCATAACTGCCAGAGTTACATTCTTTGCACTACAAACATAACAAAGGCATTGCATATTATAAAAAAGAGCTGTCTGACAATTAATGACATAGACAAATATAAAAACCCATAAAGTTTACTACTTTGTTACTAACAATTATAATTTTACTGCATACAGCTTAGAGGTCTTGAGCCTTTTTCATGAAAGTTTTCATTAAAATCTACCTTTCACAGTTTGTCACAACACCGCTGGTGTCAATTTCACTGGTAGATGTGACCTCATTGCATGCAAGGTTCTGGGTCTGGGTCATCTCAGTAGCAGACTCCCTGGAGACTTGAGAAGGGTTTCTTTCTTCCTCATCTGGGTCAGAGGAGTCCAAATTAACCACTTCTGTAGGTACAGACTGGGGGAGCTCCACCATCTCCAGCTCTGAGGAGTCAGAGTCCTGAGTCTCCTTCCCAGCAGGAGCCAGTGTTGGTCCGTTTGTCTCTGGTGAACCTGTCAGCTCCATGCTCTCCTCTTTTTTGTCAGCAGCAGCGACATGGGGAGAAGAGCCGTACCCACTGGTGCGCCGACGGGGTCGCTGCTTGCGAACAGGCCGGGAAGCTTGGCTGGCATCCAGCTCCGAGTCACTGATGTCAGGCTGCTTGCTTCCCTGTGTATTCCTCAGGACCCTCTTCTTCTTCAGCTTTCTTACACGTTTCCCAGCCTTAGCTTCTGGACTGTTGGGTGGTGGAGAGTACTTGGGAGACACTGGGTTAAGTGAGGGGCTAACAGAGTTTGGGGATGAGGGAGGGTCTACCGTATTTTCCTGAGAGGCAAGATGAGCTTGACTGGCTGCTGAAGACTGCTGTAACTTGTGATCCTGGGCACACTGAGCATTCTTCTGACACAGGTTTACATTAAGATCGCACTTTAAAGTGGCATCTGTGGCAAACAGCAGGAGAGAAAACAGGAGTTACTGGAGAGTTAACTAGCAACAAAGTAACAACTTTTTCTGAATTTGAGTGCATGAAACTCTACCTATACTAGCAAGTTCCACGCTACTCTCCATGACGGCAGCAGCTGATTGCTCTGATGTGGTACTGTGGGGGCCAGCGTGTGGGCTTTTTGTAGTCTCTCGTGCTGGGGTGACAGTTACGGGAGACATACGCTCCTGTTTGATAGCAAGGACAGGTGGGCTAGAGGCATGCTTTGGTAAGAGGATGGAAGAAGTAGAAGCTAGATTACTGGGCTTAGCAGGAAGTTCAGGTAAATCCAAAGAGGACAATGACAGAATTGGTGCAGTGGTCAATTTCTCATCACAGTTTCTTGTACTTGGTAGAGAATCCGAACCTCCTAAAAATTAAGCATAAAATATATATATATTTTTTTAAATACTTTTTGATAAATACTTTTAAAAATACATTTATACATTTAATAAATACAATTTTTATACCTTTTAACCCTTGAAGAATTTCGATACGTTTGGTCCTCAGGGAACTCATCTCTGTCTTTACCTAGGGATTAGTTACATAGTTATAAATAAGGGATAAATTTATATATTTCAAATTTATTTTCAGGTTTTAATACTTCTTTAAAGCTGCTTTGTGATTTAACAATGTCTATTACTAAAATCACTATGCAAATAAAACTGACAATTAATCTTAATGAACAAAAACCATAAGTTTTGCTCATTCATTAGAACTAACCTGCTGTTTGACCATTAGCAGACGCTGCACTTCCACATAGGCCGACTGCAGGGCAGACTGAGCCTGGATCAAACTGTTATCCACCGCCTGCAGAGAGCTGTTCAGTTCCTCCTCTCGCAAAGAAACAGCCAACAACTCATCCAACTGAGAGTGCTCTACAAATCACAATGTTTAAAAACACAGTGTAACACGGTGCAGAAGAAATATTCCAAGTCTTTTACTGGAAATAATCACACACTTGCCTTTCTTGGGCTTGATTTTTAGCCTCTTGTTTTTCCTCTCTGAATTAGGAATTTCTGGAGATGCCACATCCTGGAAAAAAAAAATAAAAATCATGTTACACATATTTATACATGATAGTTGCAGTTACAACTTACATCTTGTAAATTTTAGGGCAGACTTATGCAGTAATATTGATTGAGGGAGAACGTGTGATTGTATAATGTCAGCCTTTAAGCAAGCCAAAAAATTACTAATTTAAGAATAAAAAATTAATTAATTAATTAAATAATCGCTCACCCCTACTGCTCTGCGTTTCTTGCGTCCATTAAGCTCAGTGCTTGACAGGCAACTATTCTCCTCATTCACAGGCTCTGTGTCTTGGAAAGGCTTTTGTACCTCCATTTCCTTCATGTGTTCTTTGGCCTGGGCCATACCCTCACTATCCCTTTGATCACAATCCTCTTCCATAGATGAGTGAACAGCCTGAAGTCTTGGCTTGGCACTTTCTTGTAAGTTCATGACAGAAGTTGGTTCTGTGGATCTGAGGAGTGAACAGGATGTTGTGGTGCCATGGGTGACCACACTGCTTTCTGACATGCTACGTTTGCGTGAAAATACAGATACTGGGCAAACGTCAGCTATGGAGTCCCACTGGAAGCCTTCACAGAGAGGCACATCATCATCTTCCATGTGGCTTGCAACCTCAGGCTCACTGGGTACCATCTCTATTCCAAACCTGACCAAAGACATGCGGTTAGCAAGTGGTTAACATAGTTTTGTGGTATTCATGTTTACATTTGTACTTAAAACACTGTAATTCAAACAAAAAAGCAAAGAAATTTTACCTTGGCAAACCCTTGCCCTGCTCCTGTTTCTTGCGATGGACCTCCTGATATACCTGGTCCCAGTTAACATTTCTTCTGGAGGCAGAGGAGCTGATGAGCTGCTTGAGTGTGGGCTTCAGTCCATTGTCCTTCTCACTCTCACGTGTGCCACTTGCGTTCCTGAAACGGCGTGCTATGTTCAGGTTGGGCTCATGGGCAACTCCTTTGCCTTTGCTACTAATGTGCCGGTTCAGGTCCCGCTTGAGACTGGCAGGTAGGGCCAGCTTTCTCAGGGAAGACACAGAGCATCCAGCCGTGTTAACAGAGTGGCTGGTGTGGCTGACCTCACTATCAGAGATTACACCTTCATCCATAGCTTGCATTCCCTGATCTTGGACAAGATCTTCCCTCTCAGCACACTCTTCCTCATCTTCCCGGTCCATAGTGGAGGTGCTGACCTGCAGCGATTGCACAGACAGCAGACTGATGTCCTTTGCTGAGCAGCCAGACTTCACAGCAATCTCAGGTCTGAGGGGCTGCCATTCTTTCCTTTTTCCATTGAGCTCCCCTTCTTTCCTTCTTCCATTGTGCTTGTCTGATTTCCTCTCACTTCTAAAGTGTTCTTTTGCACTGCTAAGATCTGAACCTTCTACCATCTTCTCAGCTTCTTGGATATGTAGCTCAGCACCTTTAAGGTCATCCTCTGTGGCAGACTTTTCTACTGAGGGTTGTTTTTTCAAAAGGTTCTCCTTTGCTTTGTGCAGCATTTCAGAAAGCAAATGTTCCTGCTCTTGTCCAATAGAAACAGATAGAGGGGACTGGGATCCTGAGTGAGAATGCTTTGAAGCTTTTGAGTTAACAGAGTCTTGACTTGATGCTCGATTGAGATTAGTCACTGAACTTGTGTTGGCAGCAACCCTTTTTTTTTCAGAATGCTTGGTGGGCTTCTCAAGTCTCTGAGTAGGTAAAGGCAAGGAAGAAGTGAGTGAAGATGTGTTACTCAGTCTCTGTGTTTTCCCACTGCTTTCATTTCTCTTACTGGGACAGGTGCTTTGCTTTCTGTACCCTCTCTCATATTCTTGCTGGTGTTTAGAGGATTCAAGAAGACTGCTCTCAAGGTCTGTCTGTGACCGCTCCTCCAATCCTTGGGTGTTTGTACTCAAACCTCTTTCATTACTATTCCCAGGAGAGTCAAAATTCACTTTATCTGAAGCAGGCTCAATATCACTTTGACATAAAGGATCTCCAAGCAAAGCTGGAGGATAAGGTGCCCAACGGTGTGTCTTGTCACATTTACCCTTGCCCTTTCCAGGATCATTCTCTCCACAACCTTCCTGCCTTTGGTGGCACTTTTTCTGGCTCTCAGCACTGGGATGTGGTTTCTGGTGGTGATATGTCCTAGATGATGCACTGCAATGATTAGCTTTGGAGCGTTGCCACTGCAAGTCATTTTGTCTCTCAAACTTCTCTCTGTTGCCTTCTTTGTTGGACCAGGATGACTGGTTCCTCTGCTGTGGAGAGCAACCTGCATATGTGCCCTGTCTTCCTCCCCAGTAATTTCCCCTACTGTGCAAGCTTCCACCTCGTCCACCTAAGGATTCCCACCTCTGCAAGTCAGGGGGCCCTTCAGCATGCCAAGTGGCGCTTTTATTCTTTCGCCTGTTCCAGTTTTCATGATCAAAATTGGGTCCCCTACATGGTTCTTGCAAACTGGTATTCAATTCATTTCTGGATGGCAGTGAAAAGTTGGAGAATCTTGGGCCCCAAGAGCCACCTTGCCGGTGGTGCCACCATCTGTGATCATGCCACTGTTCCTTACTCTCTTGCCACTTTCTCATGGTCTCCTGATCCTCTCTGGCCATCCTCAAAGCAGCTTCCTCTTGTCTGAGGGAAGCCAACATTAAAAGGAACCCAGACACATTAATGTGCACACTCTTTAACCATTTGTAAATCATGAGAACCTACGAGCTCTTGTTTTAAATTCAATCACCTCAGTATGTTCAATGCAGCTATTCAATGAAAGCAGATCAATGTTGATCACCATTTTGAGAATTCTTAGGTTAGACATTTGGTTATTCATGGATTCTTGGCTCAAAATCTGTTGTAGTTGTCTAGAGAGTTGGGAAAAGGTTGAAGTCAGTGAGTGTGTGAGTGTGTTTGTGTGTGTGTGTGTGTGTGTGTGTGTGAGTACTGATGACTGTTTAAGGCTTGATGATACATGACTCCAGCCTGTAGTTCAGTTTAAAATAGAGCTAAATGTATGTAGGACATAAATATGCATATAAAACTTTTTTTAAAGTACTAGATGAATGTTTGGGTTAATAAGGACCACTGATCCTGTCCAAGAGCAGTCAGTACATTCTACATTCTGATACATAATCTACAGAATGACAAAACACTTGAGTTAATGGGATGTCAAAATTATTTATTGCTTTTAATGTCCTCACAGCACACATAGTTCTAACTGACTAACTAATTTCAGATATCCAATTATATATATATATATATACACACACACACACACACACACATCTATATATACATAAATAAAAAACTTTACCTGATGAACTCTTTCCGTTTTTCAATGAGCTGCACCATCTCTTTATCAAAGTAGTCCTCATCTTGGTTTGTTTTAGATACCTGGTGGCCATGGGCTTCCACAAGTTGCTTGTGCATGGAGCTGGAGATGTGATCTGCATACTCTGTCAGGCTTACTACACTCACTCCACATGCCCTGCACTCGTGCCCACAGTCCCTGGGAAGGAGAGGGGAGAGTGGTCGATGAATGCTACCTTCAGGCATGGCTAACTGCTTGCAATAGTGGACGCCTGGTGGCTGCCTGGAGGACAACTTAGGCCTTGACTTTTGTTTCCGGCAAATCTTGGGAAAGAAGCATACTCATGCTCCTGAAGAAATGGCAAGAACTTCCCCCAAATTAAAATAAATGAAAAAAAAAAAAAATCCAATGAAACAACAAAAAAAAAATCACTTTAAATGATCAGGAGGCAAACTGGCTTATTCTTGCTAATTCACCAAAAACATAAAGAAAAATAGCTGGATCTTCCTGATCTTGTAGAGGGTTTTCAAAGCTTCATTTCATGCTTGGAGCAGCATAGTACAGGAAGGTGCCTCTGTCAAGAAGTGGGCTTTTGGCATGATGTTTTCACCACCAGAAAGAGAGCCCGGAGCTAAAGAGAGGCCAGCACCCTCTCTGCTGCAGCCGAGCCCTTGCACGCTGTCACGATGTTGTCTGCTGCGCTCTGCAATGAATGCCCAACAAGCAGCCCACTTTAGTTACTGCTCTCCCACACCCTCCCTCCCTCCCTCTCTCTCATTTCTTAGTTCTGAAGAGCTGCATCAGGGTTGGGCATTTGCTCCAGCATTTGCTGTAATACGAGCTGCAGGCAGCTGTCTGTAGCAAACTCCTAACACCCTACCAGAGCTCCACTCCCAAATGCCAGGCTTGTGAGCTAAAAGAGAGTTGTCTTACAGGCAATTGCCCTATCCCACCAAAAACTGGGTCAGGGCAGGGTGCCATTAAAAACAGTACTGAAGATTTGTCACGCTAAAATTGTACACCTTTTTTGTTTTTGTTTAAACAAACCTTTACAACTGAATTTATTTACTACCTCTTAAACATTCTGTATCATATTAAAATTTTAAATGCCAATTTACAAATCTGTGAAGAATCAATCAAAAAATATATTAATATTTGTTTTTTATCCAGTGACTTGTTCTCAAGGTTACTTGCTTTTCCTCTGTCTCACTTTTCACATTCCAGTGGCCTACATAACAGTCACATGAGAGACACAGTTGCTCTATGCTGACCTTGCTTGTCCAAAGTGCCTATATATATATTCTTGCTCTATGGCAGCTACTTCAGCTTTTGAAGACTGGAGATGACACGTGCCTAACTACAGTTACCACCAACTACAGCAAGCTTTTAGCCAAATGTCACATGCATTTGAATTAAGAATAACAAAAGGTATAATATTCAGTGCATGTTAGATGCATGGACAACCCCAGAATTATTGCCTTGCATAATGTAAATGAAGGAAAATTAATAAAACATGTAATGCAATATTTTAATCTTAAAAATGACAATTAATTCATTTTGTTGTGTTTTTGAACAAAATCATATTTTCAAGCATACAGACAGCTACAAAATTATTGGCACCCTTAGAAATTCTAATTAAAGCATGTTCCAATGAAGATAAATTCCCTTAATTATTCATCAACAAGGGAAAAATTATAACAACAAATGAAATGAGACAGAAGTGTGTTAAATCAAGCAGCATGGATACAAAAATATAGCTACATGCCTAAAAACCCCATATAAACTGTTAGAGTAGTAACTAAGAATCTTCCAGCAGGACAGTGATCTAAACGAAGATCTAGAAGAAGTATGGACATAAGTATGGACTGTATTAAACTCATATGAGAAGGCAGGAACGCAGTCACTTACCGGCCTTTAAGATTCTCCAGCTCCCGATGATGCAGCATACTTCTCATATGCTCATCCATCTCCTTTTGGGGAAAACAGGAGACATCAGTAGAAGGTTAGAACCTAAAGCTGCAGCTTCAGATGGTCTGTACCCATGAAAGAGTTGCTTAAAACAGAGGTCCAGACAATTTAGAAAACTTTAAACAGTTGAAGTGGAAGTGTGGGAAACTGGTTGATGATATAATTCATACAGATGGATAACATTATAGGAAAAAATAACACAAAGAGTCTTAGTAGGATGTAAGGCCAGTAAAAGCCACAAGATCATCTTCAGTGCACCTTGACATAGATTATTTAAGTCTGTGGAACTGTACTGGATGGATTAACACAATTATTCCTAACAATAATTTCTCAGTCAGTGCTTTGATAAGGTTAAGAAGTGCTAACATCTAGCTAAAATCATGAGAACCTTGAATATAAGTGTGCGACTGAATTAAGACCTGTTGACTGTAAAGGCCATGGGAAGTGTTTTAGAGAGTCTCGCGCCATTAATGACAAATGTTTAATAGTGAAGGTGATCAATCAGAATAAATTTGCATCGATTTGCAGTAACTCTTCACTCTAAGGAGAAAGGCAGACTCAAAACATGGCGACAAAACGTCTCCTATAGCATAAAAGTTTTTTGCTTTGTGACCCATTTGTGCATATGATATTAAACCACTTAAAGGTTAGAAAGGCAATTATACACTCATTGAGCATTTTATTAGGAACACTTATACACCTACTTATGCATGCAGTAATCTAGTCAGCCAATTGTGTTGCAGCAGTGCAATGCATAACATCATGCTGATAAGGGCCAGCGGCTTCAGATATTATACATATAAAATGAATCAATTCTTAGATTCATAAGTACATAACTGGAATGGATATCTCTGTGGAGCTGCTGTATGACAATGTCCATTGTTAAAACGCTATACAAATAAACCTCGAAATTAAATCAGACTGGGAAAAATGCAATCGCAGTGATTCTGATGGTGGCATTATCGAGTACTTCTCAGAATGGTGCAAAAAATTAAAAACATCTAGTCCGCAGCAGTTCTGTGGACAGAAACTCCTTGTTGATGTGAGAGATCAACGGATAATGGGGAGACTGGTTCGAGCTAGCAAAAAGGCTACAGAAAACATATAACCACTCTGCATAATGTGTTGAACAGAAAAGCATCTCAGAATACACGTTATACCTCAAGGCAGAACTTTGAGACCACTTTGGATTCCACTGCTGTCAGCTAAGAACAGAAAGCTGGGGGTGCAGTGGGCACAGGTTCACCAAAACTGGACAGCGGAAGACTGGAAAAAACACGGCCTGGTCTGACGAATCTATATTTCTGCTCAGGCACACAGATGGTAGGGTCAGAATTTGGCACCAACAGCATAAATCCATGCTTTATGATTCTTCAGTGGCCTTCCCAATCATCAGATGTAAATCCATTACAACACCTTTGGGATGTGGTAGTGCTCCTAAGAAATCTACAGGAATTTTGTCAACATGGACCAGAATCTCAAAGGAATGTTCCCAATATCTTGTGGAATCCATGCCATGAAGCACTGAGGCTGCTTTGAGAGCAAAGGGAGGCTCTACACAGTATTAGTATAGTGTTCCTAATAAAGTGTTCAGTGAGTGTAGCCTATCCATCTCATTAACTTAATCACAGGTAGGTATTATCTACAGGGAATTAAAAAGCTTCACCTTTTTGGAGTTGTAGACAATATCACACAAAATGCACGTCTGGGTTTTCCCCATAATGGTGGTGGTGGTTTATTTTAGCCCATAACAGATATGTGCTGCATATCTGGAAAGAAGAAACAGTTAACATGTACAACTGTCTAAGCAAAGACAAGAGAAAAGTAAAATTTTTACATAACTGCAGTTGTTACTAGGTCATGTCATGTTTGGAGTATTTGAATTTGGTAAGATTTTAAAACCAATCGTAATTATGTGATGAACTGGAGGAGGATTGGCACCAGGTAAACAAATTCAACGAAAGGAGTCCTTTCTTAGTTCTGTGCTTGCATACCAAATATTCTGACTTATTTGTCGACCTAATTCTACATAAACACATGTATAAGCAGTGAGCTCAGACTGCATGGACCCAGCCACGAAGCTGGAAAAGCTTCAAGAGGTCAGTGTTTCAAGCGTCACTGCCAGTATAAATGTCATGAGCATTTACGTTGCTCACCAGGCTAAATGCAGACCACTACTATGTCTAGGCAAGTCTGATGCCCTGGAGTGTGTTCTGGAAAAGTACTCAAACAGCAGGTCACACGGTGCCTGTTACAGCATAAATACACCCAACCCTCAATGTACCATATGACCTCTCAGTTAAGCGCTTGTCTAGCAATGCAGCTTTCATTTTTCATTTTTATATACCACTCTTATACAGAGTATCAGTATTGGGACTCATACTGGCTGAAAGTGCAGGATCGGAACCGGACCTGATGTATCTTATGTTGTGAATGCATGTTGAGTGAAATGACATATATATTGCATATGAACACACAACAACTTTTTTTTAAAGCGCACTGCCACATGATCTCTGAGGTTTCACATAACTAATCAACAGACCTTTGCAGAGAGTCTCTCGACTACTAAGAGGACGTCGGTATCAGATGTGTAACAGGCATCTTTCGATGATCGGGGCTCCGCTATTGGTATCTTTAACAAAAAAAAAAAAAAAAAAAAAAATCAAAAGGTATGTTCCTAAAAAGAAACTAATAAATCAGAAACACAGGATGTAATTTGCCAATCTTGCAACAGATATTCATTATTCACCTTTACCTTTTGTTCCAGATTTATAGCATCTAGTCTATTGTATGTGACTTATGTTAAATATTTTGTATAATATACTCAGATTTGTTTGGAGTAATTATTGGACTAATACTTTAATGCAGGGGTGTCCAAACCTGTCCAGAAAGGGCCAGAGTGGGTGCAGGTTTTCATTCTAACCAAGCAGAAGCCACAGCTGAGTCTATTGAAAGTCAAGATCAACTGATTAAACAAGTGGAATCAGCTGTGGCTTTTGCCTGGTTGGAATGAAAACCTGCACCCACACCCACCCTTTCTGGACAGGTTTGGACACCCCTGCTTTAAAGGTTTCACTAATCTACGTTATCATCAGATTTATTCAAGGGGGAAAAATGAGTCTTAGTGGAGGGTAGATGAGACATCGTGCAATCTAATAATGATAAAAATCACAATGTTAAAATAACCCCTGTGCAGTAGCTTTATTCCGGAATTAAAGTCTTCTGTAAACACACCCAGTAACCACAGTGAAGGTCATTTTTGATTTTTTTTTTTTTTTTTTTGGCATACAGTCTTTGCACATTGATTTTCAAAGGGAGAAAGGGTAAACACCCTCATTTGACCTCTTCAGTGCAACACTGAGACTAAGGGCCGAGTTGAGTGTAAATCAGATAAGATTAAAAAAATATATACATACATACATATACATATATATATATACACACACACACACACACACACACACAGTAAGACACAAAAGTCTTAGGCATCCTATTTTTTTGCGTACAAATAGTGTTATAACTTACATTTTATGAATTCTGCCTTACTGATTCAGTACAAAAAAAATTATATTCCCAAACATTACTTTCCCCCCCCCCAAAAAATAAAAAGCCATAATTGTAAGCATAAAAATGTTTGCATGTCAGTAAAGAAAGCAACATATGTAAGAGACCACTTTTCAGACAGAAACGCATAATGAAGGCTCCTGGGTTTTGCTGCAAAAAA
>JAOVYU010000002.1:12845987-12864549 GCA_025674565.1 Synodontis membranacea
ATAATAATAATAATAATAATAATAATAAAGCAATCAGAATTGCATCCTCATTTGATATTTTTTTTTACTTGATGTATGGACGTAGTGCTGAAATGTTCTTTCATATTATAATCTTTGACTTTGTAGTAACTCTGGCTGTATGTTATTTAATTAATTTTGGTGTCTTGTTTAGTGTTCTGTCTGTAAAATTGTTGAACATTGGAAATTAAAAAAACAAAACAAAAAAGCATGATTTAGTTCCTTAACTATGTTAACCTAGCCAGCCTAATAGTTTAACACAGTGTGCCAATGACTTAGTTTCACCACCTGCAGTTTTTTCATATGGTCACTTTTGACACCAACTACAAGTATAGTTATTAGTCATGTTCCTCAAATATGCTGAATAGTAATTAATGAAACTAATAAAGTTCCTTTTTATTTATTTATTTATTTTTTGGTTGTTTTCCAGAATTTTATGGCAAGGGCGCTCCTTACAACGCCCTCGTGGGCAAGGACTCAACCCGAGCTGTGGCTAAAATGTCCCTTAATCCTGAAGATCTGACCCATGATACAGTGAGTTGCTCATGAACTCTTCTTCAGTGTAACAGTCTGCTGTAGGATTTACGAGTTAATTGGTCACTTTTCACTCCCTTTTCCACGTGTTAGACGGGCCTAACAAAGGAGGAGCTGGATTCCCTTGAGAGAGTATTCACTGGAACGTACAAATCAAAATACCCTATAGTAGGATACACACACAGACGCATTCTCAATGAGGATGGAAGCCCAAATGAAGATTTCAAACCAGAGGATCAGCCTCTATTCAACATCAGAAACGAGCTTTGATACCTAGATAAATAGAACGTTTAGGATTGATTAATACTAGCTCTCTTCACATGGGAAAAGATTACTGTCTGAGAAATGACTCTGTAACGAGATTAAAGTTCTACTGATTTAGCTTTTGTTTGTTTTATTCTTTCATCTGTATAACTATTGTGTCAATTAAAATTGTTCAAAACATTTTTACATCTTCTAATGAGACTGTGGTTATTTGAGAATACGTTTGAACTTGTCAGCCCGTCACAGATGTATGTAATTGGTTTAGGCATTTGTGGTAGGTTTATATAGCCACTGGAAAATATATACCGGTACTTCTTCGAAATGAAATATGTATTTGATATATATATATATATAGAAGGATTTTACAGGAGATATGTAATGTTGGTGTGTATATATTTTGGCATGGCATATATTTTTAATAAAGAGACTGTTATATGGATTTGACTGGATACAAGAAAAGCTTAAAAAGACAATATCTTGTTTATCTCTTCACTAGTGTTTGACTTCTTTTAATCCTTTGCTGAACTTTTTGTGTTACTCAACAGTTCGAGTAATATAGTGTTATTTTTCTTCTAACACCAGTATGTAGGGGGTATGTCGGTATTAACCTTGTGTGCTTTGGTGGTCTGTCTGCCCACACTCGAGTAAACGAATGATGCATATACTATGCAGGTTTTTCCCTGGTGGGTGCCTTGAAGGTCACTGAAAATTGAGTTCACCCACCTGTGTGATTAAAAAACATGCCTCATTTATCCTTTTTTTTAATTATTTTTCACTGTATACATGTTTTGTAATTGTGTACTTTACTTTATTCTCTTCACGTGGGGATTTTTACTTTCACATTAACTAGTGGTGCGCGACTGGGAAAGTTTGGTAATTCACTGCTTAAGTTGCCATTCTGTAATGTTACAAATACAAACAACACTGAAAACTGTTAGACATGCTGCTGCAAATCTTTGGTGCTTTTAGTTCTGGAACTTGGGTACTTTGTTTCTTAAACCAATGACAAAAGTCTGTGTGAGTTATTTCTGAACTGGGGTGTTATTTACACTAATAATCACACTTCACTCCAGAGTTACTTTTTTGTTCTTATTTTGATCTATTGAAGTTTCTCAAGTTAAACTGCCCACACAGTACTGCATAAACCAAAAAGATTCTGATCTGAAACTAATTTACATGGAGACTGTACTTAGTAGGAGGCCAGACAGATAGTTGGCCACTTACAAGAAACAGCAAATTCACTCATTATCATACATAACTTCAACATGGGGGCTGATTGTTTTCACGAAATGACAGTAAACCAGTGAAAACAAAGCACTGTCAAATGTTGAATCTCATAATGATTTTTCTGTGTTTCTTAAAAATTCCCACCACAGCAGTAAGCTCTAGTACAATGATTCATTGTATAAGTTATATTACAGTAAATGCTTGCCTAGCAAATAATTATCCCAAAAATGCATCTTTAACTGTAAAATAGATGATGGGGGTTTTTTTTAAAGACAGAAATGGCCCATCTTTTGAATGTAAAAGCTTGTGTTTTTCTGAGTATGTTTTCTAGTTTGTGATTAATTTAACAGAGAAAGATAAGCAATATATCTCCTAATTTCTTTAGACTTTCTTTTTATTTTTGAATAAACGTGGCCCATTGAGTTAGTCATAGTCTTATTCTTGAGCTGGACTTGGTAGCTACATACCACTGCTCTATGTCAACTACGGGTTGCCACAAGTTTTACTCTTGTGTTGTAGTGATGCATGTGACACTTTCCACCCACAAGCATATGTGTTGTTGTCCTACATATCTAAAGGGGGTGTTCGTAGTGGGAGTCCGTGATGCTGCTTCCTGTCTCCATTGCACATCAGAATTTCCCCTTTCTGCCCACCCACTTTAGTTTTGTAGCGTGCAGTGGGTCGCTCTAAGTTAGTCTCTCTCAGTCATGTGTTGGTGTCATGCTGCTCTCTTGTCAGTACAACTGCTTTCACTGTTTCTGTATTGAAGTAGACACTGGATGCTTTCCAGAGGTGAGAAGAACTATTAGTTTGTGTTAAGATTTATCGAAGCGTATAATGTGACAATCATGTCAGGGTATTGTAAGATTCTGTTTGAATTGCTAGAATGGTTTTATAGTATTTTTAATGAATTATATTGGATCTGATGGTCAGGGTTTTAATTACGAGCAGTACAGTTTTTTTTACTATAGTACATTATAATTGCATGCTTATATACATTCTAATTATATGATTACATACATTAATACCACATGTATTGTAATACATGCCATTGTTTTTTTTGCTTTTTTTTTAAATGTGTTGTCTGTCATCCTGAACATAACGCATTGGAGTCATATACTAATAGCCTATTCTAGATCAAGAATGCAGTGCTTTAAGTGTAGATTGTATAGAATAACATATATGTTTTGGACATATTCCCAACAATGTATGTTGATTTAAACATATTATTCATTTTTGTTTCCCAGGTAAACTGACAGACAAGAGTATATTTTGTAGACATCACACCATAGCGCACTGATGAAGGTGTTGAGTGGCCACGTTGTGGTAAGTTCTCACCTTTAGCCCGCCCTTCCACGTACCTATTGTTTCCTAATGACATCAGGGAATTTGATTAGTGCATGCTTGGTTTGCGTTGCTCTGTGTTATTTCACTGACAAGATAAGCACTCGAATTCTTCTTTTGTTTTAGACAAAATCCCAGTCTGAGGACAGCATGGACCTTCTGATCCTGCCAGCTTCAGCTGTAAGTATTTTGGACTTCACATCTTATGCATACAGCACTTCGAATGACAAAGGGCACACCTGAGTAATGGTGAAGAACCATGCTCTATTGATCTATTAAAGACCTTTAAAGATTAAATCCTGTTCACAAAATTGCAGACTGAATGCACCCTGGAATCTCAGTCCTTCTCTGTCACCTGCAGTGACATGTACCTTTAAACTTTTTTTTTGGTTGAGAATGCTGTGGAGGTCTTTAGAACATATATAAGACATCAGTTTAATCTACTAACTACTATTCTTAGAATAGGACAGAGGTGAGAAAATTGATGCATATTTTTAAACTGATTACTCTTTTGCTTTCAGGTTCATATGAATATGGGACTCCCCCAACTTAAGCATACATATGAGGGCAAGTTGACAAACTCCTCCCACACTGGTAAGTTCTGAAAATTTCTTATTACTTTTTTTTTTTTTAAACTGTAACAGTATTTACAATTTACCAAACTGATTTGCTCTAAGCAATGACATACTACTACAGTAAGTTCATAGTTGAATTAATAGGTTAAGTTTGTACTTGTTTATTTGCCTTGACAGACAATATCAACCGAAAGCGCTGGAGGAACCTTCTGCAGAGGGTAAAAAGAAAACACGTGGACCCTGGTTGTGCTACTCGACTTCAAAGGAACTCACTTTTTGGACGAGCTTTGTCAGATGTTTGTGAAAAAAATGGCAATCCCCCAAAACCCATTATGGTATATCTACAATTCATCATACAATACAACATATAATTGGAGTTTGGATTTTTCTATGTTTTAAGTATTTGCAATGTCAGCATTTTTAAATGTAACCCCCCCTTTTTTCCTGTCATGCAATTGTTCTTCAGGAGATACTCTTAGTACTGTACAGAAGGGGCCCGTACACAGAAGGAGTGTTCAGGAAAGCTGGAAATGCCAGGGCACTGAAAGAGATCAAGGAGCATCTCAACAATGGTGTGGAAGTGGATCTGAAAAATAAGCATGTGATCTTACTAGCTGATCTTCTTAAGGTAACACTCATTGAGTTAAATTATATCTACCAATAAGGAATTATTTTATAGCCATATCTATGTTGTGTTTAAGTATATGTGGCAGTATCTGAGTAAAGTATGCTAATATCCTAAATCCAATTTAATGAATGGCAGGATTTCTTGAGGCACATTCCTGGCAGTTTGCTAATGGTGGATGAGTACCAGGCATGGATCACAGCAATGCAAAAGCAGGATTTACATGAAAGGTGCACTGCGCTCCAATTGTAAGTCTGAGTTTGAATTGTATTAATGACATAACTTTCATTTAAGTTTGGGTAACAACAATATAACAAACAGAATTTAATCTAACCCCTGTTCTTATTTCCTTTCAGGGTGATTAATACACTTCCTGAGCCAAATATTGTTCTCCTGAAACACCTAATTGTTTTGCTGTACCACATAAGCAACAATACAGATAGAAACAAGATGGATTCCAGCAGTGTAGCTGTGTGTGTTTCGCCCAACTTGCTCCAAACTGACAGCATTGAAATGCTAAAAAATGTGAGTATTCTGCTGTCTTGGTTTGCTCTAATTCTTATTCATTGTCTGTATATTAGTAATTTCAAGCAATATGTGTTTTTCAAGTGAGTTCTCAAATTTTTATATTACTAACTCCAACCATTCCACCATTTAGGTCTCAAACCTGACTCAGTTCCTCATTGATAACTGTTGTGAAATATTTGGAAAAGATGCACTAACACTTCTTGGGGACCCAGAAGAGGAAGAACTCAGTGATAAACATGGTAAAACACTTTTATTAAAAAAAAAAAACCCAAATAAAACATCTGCATTGCTTCACATAAGACCAAGATTTGAAAAGAAGTTTTTTAAAAATTATTTATAGAGCATGTTCTTTGTTTCCTTTGACAGATTCACTGTCGTCACTCCATCACGATTCCGCCTATGACAGCAATGACCCTGACATGGATGGATATAAAGGGAGCTACACAGAAATGCACGCCTTCCATTCTGATACCGAAGAGAAAAGTCTGGATCGCTTTCAAGTGTCCTCCTCCCCTGATGCTGTGGGGAAACAAACTGGCAAACCTTTTATTCGCAGGTGCTCTGAACCAACAATTGTCTTCAACAAAAGTGCTCGAAACCAGCCTGCCCTAACCAGGAGTCACACAGATATGGACTTTTATGGACCTCATTCGACAAAACAGATCTCAGATGAATGTGTTTTGTTTGGGGCGGACAAGAGTTTGTTACCCGTGCATAAGAACATCTATAATTTATCTCCAGGTCAGCATGTTCAGCGTACATCTAAAGACTGCTCATGCTGCTCGTCTAGTTCTTTGGAAAGCACCTTCTCCAGTGCCTCTGAGAGCTCCATCCAGACTAGCTCCCCTATTATTTCACCCTCCAATCAGAGACAGGCCGTCCAACGGAAACTGTCTTTCCCCAGCAAGGCACATGGAACCGGGCTTGGTGAGGCCACCAAGAAACGTTCCCAATCGATGAAGGCCCCAAATTCTCGGACTAAGATCAGCTTTTCTCGAGGTGGTGTCAACAAACGAGCTCAGAAAGCCTTACGGCACAGCCACACTCTTCCTGACGTGCTGCCTCTCAACGGGTCCTTCCTCGTGTCACAAAAGCCCCGACGTTTGTCTAGCGAGGAAGTGTTCCAGCAAGTGGACAGCAGGATTTTCAGTAATCCTCCATCCTATAAGCAGGCAATTCAAGACAATGCTCACACCGTGCTTTCACTCTGCAGCCCATTGACTGTTGACGCTGCCAGATGCCTGTCAAGGCACACATGCAGTCAGTCCACATTCCCAACTGCGGAACCAACAGATTCCTGCTCAATGAAACAGAGCAGTTGCCGGGGTGGAGAAAGGACTGATGTATTCGCTGGGTCATCTACCCCACCAGAGTCACAAGTGGAGACTGTATCAGAGACTAAATCTGACGAATCTAGCAATCTCCTGTCGCACTGTTGTAGTCAACAACTGTTCGAGACTTTGGACGTCAGAGAGTCATATGTGTGACTTGTTCTGTTTTTTTTTTTTTGTTTTTTTTTGGTTCTGTCTGTAAATCTGAGAGACATTTTTTTTCTAACAATGTATTGTATTTTGAAGCAAAAAAAAAAAAATCTGTATCTGTGAAATAGAGTACCTGTATCTGTGAAGAACTTCTAAGAAGTCTGTAATTGTACATAATTTCTACATTAAACAATGCTCTGCACTTTACTGTCTCGCATTGTCCACATTCATGGCAGTCACGTCTTGTCTTGGGGCTAAATAGCAAGGGTAATTTTCGACTGGTATGTCATCACTACGAATCATCAGTCAGATGTAGGACACGTCTTAGTATGCTCTGAGGGAGAAGCGACATTCCATAGCGCACAGTGACCTGTGATACTTATAAAAACTGGTACGATACTACCACGCCCAACATGGACGAAGTCGTTAAGGGTGGATTTCCGTGGACACATTTCGTCAAGATACACACCCATGGTAGAAAAAAAAAACAACAAAAACAAAACAAAACAAAACAAAAAACTGTTCATGTAAAATGGATGTTTAATATGTTTAATAGCACTTTTGTGGCCTTGTAGCCGACACAATAAAGCTTTGTCTGTCGCCCTATCACTGTGTACTCTTTAGTAGAAAACCCTTCAGCAGGAACTAGCTTAGCCACTATAGGACTCCTTCGGTGCGCGCACCTGTCGGTCTCCGCCCATTTGGCCCAGGTACCGTCATTATCCCACATAAAGCTTTTTTTTTTTTTTTTTTTTTTTTTTTTTTTTTAATGCGGGTTGCTCGCAGGAGGTCGGCTAGACACGTTCTTCTCACCGTCTGGGGAACAAAGGTCAGGTTTCTCAAGGTTCTGCAAGAACTCTGGTTGATTTGTGGTGTGAAAGTAGAAATCTTGGCACTTTTTTTTTTTTTTTTTTTTAACTTGGAACGCGCTCAGGCTTTATCGTAGCCATTATCGGGGCGAGGCTCTGACACCATCTATTGACAATGAGTCAGAAATGAACCTCAACCCGAGCGCTCCTCGCCTCCAGAGCTCAGTCACTCCGCTCAGCGCGCGCGCACGCTCAAGCGACAACAGCTAAAAGCCGGTTCTCACCTTTATTCATTTTTTTCCCCTGAAAGCAGACACACAAAAACAGGACCGACCATGCCGAAACCAGTAAGTCAATGTCTTTTTTTTTTTTTTTTAATTTATTATTATTTTTTTAATCAACCTGCTTATTGTTTATAAAACAGTTACCTGTCGGCAGTCGGATAGCTACAAAGAAATATTCTAAGAAACTTTTTTCAATTGATTATTACAATAGGGAATAATTACTGTACTTAGGTCGTTTTTTTTTTTTTTTTTTTTTTTTTTTTTTTTACCAAACCGAATCAAATGATAGGATATTTATTTGTTAATACGTAGTTTAGATGAACCAGTGCTACACTGAAAAGTGTCAAATGATCTGAGTTATGCGGAAGTTTGTGATTTAACCCAACAGGTGTGTTACACGGTCAGGACTACTTACTTCTCTTACCTATTATCCCAGCTTTTTTTTTTTCTTCTTCTTCTTCTTCTTCTTCTTCTTCATTTTTCATTTTCTATTCACACTAGAATCTAAGACAAATGGCAGACTTTCTTTACTTTGTACTCTTAGAAGAACAAGTTAGTAAAATTGTCGTGTGAAAAGCCGTCTAACCCTTGACTTGTGATACTTAACCACACACAAAAAATGCGTCATACATGGCCGGCCTGGCTGACAGGTTTTTTGGTTGTCATTTAAACATTCCACTGAGTTCAAAAACGAAACACGGTGCTCTCTGTGAAGTCAGATATGTCAATATGCCACACTTTGGAATGAGAGAGCGAGAGAGAATGAAGTTTTACATTCTGTGGTTATCAGTGGCTTCTGGTTGGAAAGTGAGATAAAGGGCTTCTATGTGACCATTTCCTTGTCAGCATTTCAGTAATGTTAAAGTCACACTCAGAAAAGTTAGTCAGTCAGACTGACTCCAAGTCCAAAGTAGAAACTAACAGCGGCAGTATATGTTTAACACGCCGCAGGTAGTTTTACACATTAACTCGACTCTGACACCACATCGAAGAATGATGATACAGTAAAGTAAAGAATAGTTAAGCAGACCGCCTTTGCCACAATTGTTCGGAGATGATGTCACGTCGCCATTCGTTTCTTATTTTACCTTAAATAAGTGTTGGTCATCCGGATCATTTTTTTTGGTAATACACACCAAATAGATTAGTTATTAACTTAAATTCTTCCAAAAAAAAAAAAAATGAAAAGAAAAAATGAAAATGAATGGCCTAGTTCTTCTGTATTTTCTCCAGAGGCAATGCTACTGAACTGGAGAGGTTTAGGTTTCAGATTCCAAAGATACCCTATCACCCAAAGCACAATCATGAACAGGAACAAAAGTCCCTGTGTTAGTGGCAAACACTGTGTAAATGATTTGAGTGGAGTAGTGTGTACATAGTGACTTGTACTTTCTGAAGGTGGAATCAAAGCTCCAGAAGAATCAAAGTGCCACTGCATAGCGGTTGTACTGACCCCTACCTTGGACTTGGGAGGCGAGGAGCGCTAGATAAAAAAAAAAAAAAATCAGCTCTGATAAATAGTTTACCGTTGCCCAGGGTGATGCTGATTAAACAGTGGAACTCGTAAGCCTTTCATAGTACAAGCAAATCCAGCAGTGAGGAAATGCTTTGAAGCTAGAAAATAATATCTGTCATGGTTGACAATGAGATTATTAATAGTGAATGTGCCCTTTGTCCACAATATTAAGGTTATAATAATTTTCACACCAATCATATTAAATCATCTGACATGGTTCAGGACATATGCACATTAAATTATCTGTTTGTGCTTATGATCACTGACAAAATGTAAAGAAGAAATATGCTCATTTATAACAGCACAGTGAACCTTGACAGAGGTTCAGCAGCATTGCCAAGGTTACACAACTTCTTTATGAACTTAATTCAATGCTGTAAAGATAGACCCCATTGAACCCTTGTGCAACACAAGTTAGAGTGTCAGTCTTTTCAGTCATTACCACTGTAATGGCGTGCAAATGGAGAAAGACAATGAATAGCATTTTACCATGAAACTCCATACCAAGAATAGATTCTTTGTTGAATTTAATACATGCACATTACATGGACTTATGTTTGGACTTGCACTGTTAAGATCATGACACACAATTCTGTCCTGTTACTTTGTAGGTAAGTTTAATATAAGCTCTGCATTTAGTAGAAAAACCAATTCCCTGTTAAGCATTTCCCCTGAATGTTCATGTAACTATCGTGAATCTAGACCAACTGGCTCCATGCCGTCTTTTGTAATTGACATAATTATTGAACAGGGTATGAAAACTTCAGCAGCAGTTTTTATCTAAACATGTCTTGGTATAGTGACATTCCTTTCAACTGGCTGATGTAGAGTGCCCTCTCTACACTTCACTCAGTTAGGACCCTTCTAATGTGTTTGCTCTTTCTTAGGTCAATGTCCGCGTCACTACAATGGACGCCGAGCTGGAATTTGCCATCCAGTCAGTCACCACAGGCAAACAACTCTTTGAGCAGGTGAGCGTCACTCTTCTGGCAGAGGCAGATATTTGTGATCTAATTGACATTAGTTAAAAGGCATGTGCGGAATGACCACATATCTGCTTGTAACCAGGCTCAAACACTACACTGTAAATTCCATTCTCTTGAAGATAGTTGTCAGAATTTTAATGACTGTTGAACAGTTAAACAGCCTCTCAAGTGAAAGTGCAGTTTAGACAGAATGGAACTACGAAGGAAAATTTTAACAAAACCGTAATATGCTGGACAAAGATTACATAGTTACATATTGTCAGTGGCTGCATTATATGAGCCATGGGGCAGACATCGAGAGTAAATGATTCGCACAAATATTGTCCAGTAACTCCTGACAACGTCTAGTTTATGGCATGAGGTGTCACATGATGTAGGGCCTTTAGGTGGAGGACTCCAGCAGCTAATAAGACATAGGTGTGATGAAGGGCAGAGGTGGTTCCTCTGTTACTTGCTGTTGATGATGTGTTACCTGGAAGGTATTGATTAGTTGTCATACACAGAAGTGTAGAGGAGAACACCCGTCTAGATATTTTGCAATAACCAACCCTTCAACTAGAGCCCCACCCTTTATACCTGATGCCATTGTGACTAGTGCTATAGTCATTTTTCATGACGTGACAGGCTAGGATATTGATATCCATGCTAATTTTCCATGTGATCACTATTCAGCTATTGGCTTGAAATTATGGCAGGGTCATTAACAGTCAGTCTAAAATTTATATCTGCCTCAGGTCGTCAAGACAGTGGGCCTGCGTGAGGTGTGGTACTTTGGCCTGCAGTATATGGACAACAAAGGATATCTTACCTGGCTGAAACTGGAGAAAAAGGTAAATTTACTTGTACTTAAACTGTTTTTGATGTCCAGTGAGTATGCATGTCGTTCTGTATGCATGCTTTATATGCTTTATTGCAATATTTAGCTTGTCACAGACATACAAGGAAAACTTCAAAATGCAAAATAAAGCCTGAGCGCACAACATCTATTCACATCTCTGGTTACATGATCACGTGGCTTGACTAGTCAGCTATCCTGGCTGGTTTCCCAGACGTAGATTAAGCCCTGTCTTTGACTAAATTACAATGTCAATGGTAAGTGTCCATTGAAAATACATTGTGGTCTCTGTGTGCCCAAGAAACCGGCTCTTCAAGTAAAATAACAGGTCCAGATATTTGTCTGTTTTATTCTTTTGTTATGAAATTTAATGTAGGTTGGCTTAATAGATCTGTACCATGTGCCCCATTATATAAACATATAAATGGCTATAGACCACAAGGGCAATCACTAACTTATACTACACTTATCTCTCTTCGGTGTTGTTTCAGGTGTTATCTCAGGATGTGAGACGAGAGACCCCTTTACAGTTTATGTTCCGGGCTAAGTATTTCCCTGAGGATGTGGACAACGAGTTGATCCAGGACATCACACGCAAGCTATTCTTCCTTCAGGTCAAAGATGACATTTTGAGTGACAATGTCTATTGCCCTCCAGAGACAGCCGTGCTCCTGGGTTCCTATGCCGTACAGGCCAAATGTGGAGATTTCTCCAAGGAGGCCCACAAGTCTGGCTACCTCTCATCAGAGCGCCTGCTACCCCAAAGGTCCGTCAGCTGTCCTAAACTAGGATACGTTCTCTGCTTTCATTCTCACTTTGTAATGGTAGCCATGTAACCATCTCTTGGAGTTGATTGTAATTTTTCCTAAACTTATTATCTCATCTTTTAAGGTATTTCAGATACTTTTGTTTTTTAACTAAAAAAATCATCAGATGGAGCTGTATTTACTTTCAGATGTGTTTATGAATTACTGGTTCATTAAAAAAATAAATGCAGTGTGATAATTATCTCCACATAATTGTCTATACAGAGTGCTTGAGCAGCACAAACTCTCCAAAGATCAATGGGAGGAGAGGATCCAAGTGTGGCATGAAGAGCACAGTGGCATGTTAAAGTGAGTCTTGTGGTTTTCACAGTGTAAATATACCCCACCCTAACCCAAAACCCCCAATCCAATTCGTAAATGTCTATTTTTGGTCCCCAGGGAAGATGCTATGCTGGAGTACTTAAAAATTGCACAAGATTTGGAGATGTATGGGGTCAACTACTTTGATATCAAGAACAAGAAAGGAACAGAGCTATGGCTGGGTGTGGATGCTCTTGGACTTAACATCTACGAAAAGGATGACAAGTATGCATTTCAATGTCATGTGATTATATTCGGTCAGCAAAACCATTGACCACCTGGTCATCAACAGCACTTGGCGTTAGGATATTAGCGTAAATCAGGTTTTGTGGTCAGTGTGACTGCAGTCATCGTCTGTTCAGTCAGTGACCCCTTTAGTAACCTATTCGAACTCTGTGGGTCTGAGATGCAGGTAAACATGACCGCATGGCTCTGGTTGTCTGGTTGTTAAGAGGACATTGCACCTAAAGTTTGATGTTTTCACTTCACCTATGATGAAGCTTCAGATTGATCTCACATCTATTCTATTGTCGCATAGATTGACCCCAAAGATTGGATTCCCTTGGAGTGAAATCAGGAACATATCATTCAATGACAAGAAATTTGTCATCAAACCAATTGACAAGAAGGCCCCAGTGAGTGCTACATCTCTTCATTTTATTATTTCTTTTGCATAATGATGATTCATATACACTTTCTTATATATAATCGATGGTTGAGTTTGAGCTTACAATCTACACTTTTGTAACTAAACTAAGCAAAAGGCTTTCAGTTTCACTGTATATTGCTAATTCATAGTCATTGCTGAATATGCTTTATTTATTATATTTTGAAAAGACGTTACGTGGTTGGCGATAAACAAAACACACCTAACGTGATGTAATTTTTCATTCATGTTTTATATATAGAAATATGACTCAGTGAAAGCCACACCTTTACTTGTTGGCAGTACAAACATGTTTGTTTATATGCTAGTAGCCTGTGGTGTCAGATGTCATAGAATCTTAGATTGGTCTCTCCTGTTGTTACCTGCCTTTGAGATGCTGTGTCATCTTTATTTAATCCCAACATACAATACCTGAATTAATGGATGATTAATAATTAATAATGACTAGAGGAGCCTAGAAAATCCATTAGCCTACAGTTTCCCAACACAGGTTCCTGGATATAACAGGGACATAGAGATCCCCTGACCTTTGGAGTGCGTATAAATCATGATCATCCTAAACTTCCTCCTGCTGTTGTTCTCTTAGGACTTTGTGTTCTATGCTCCTCGTCTGCGCATCAACAAGCGCATCCTGCTCCTGTGCATGGGGAACCATGAGCTGTACATGCAGCGCAGGAAGCCCGACACCATTGAGGTGCAGCAGATGAAGGCTCAGGCCAGAGAGGAGAAACACCAGAGGCAGATGGAGAGGTTTGCAGTTTTTTTTTCTCCCAACACATTAGACCAGCAATAATGTGCATTAACAGTGCATAAGTTAATGACTCGACTGGCATGTTTTGTGGGATGTGTCTCGCTATGCTGGTTTTGAGTACGGAACATATATTATCGGTGTTCTGAAATTCTTTGTTTATGTGCCAATAATCTGATTTAGCATTTAGTCATTGTTGACCTTGTTGCATGATCAGGTTGTTAGATTTGATATTGTAATAGTGGATACTTGCAATTTTCAGAGCCCTGCTTGAAAATGAGAAGAAGAAGAGAGAAAATATTGAGAGAGAAAAGGAGCAGATGGAGAGAGAGAAGCGAGAAATGATGATGAGGCTTTCCCAGTTTGAGGAGAAGGCCAAGAAAGCTGAGAAAGGTAGAGGATTCATTTACACACCCTGTCTCAGAAAATGGTGGCATTTGACAGAATGACGGAAATCGCTTACTTGTCTATTATAAATTAACTGCTGCCCCCTGTTGATGGCTTTTGCACATTGCACAGACCTGCAGATGCAGCTGGACAGGGCAGTGCGGCTGGAGGAGGAAAGGCGAAAAGTAGAGAACGAGGCTGCACGCCTGGAGGCTGAGAGACAGGCGGCTCTGCTGGCTAAAGAAGAGCTGGCCAGACAGGCTGAGGACCAGATGAAGAACCAGGAGCAACTGGTGAGCACTGGGATTCCTTAAAATAAAAGCAGTCAGTGGTCTGTAGAATAATAACAGATGGTATAATTTTACAATAAAGGGCTCCTTAATGGTTCTTCTGATGGTTCCATCTTTTTTATAGGGTATCTCCTTGAAAACTATTAAATGGGAAAACCCATTTGTTATAGCGTTTTAGATAGAACATATAAGGATTCTCAAATAACCCATTATGGTGCTAGATAGATATTTATTTATTTATTTATTTATTTATTTATTTTTGTTTAGATCCTTAGACTAAACTTCATACTAAACTTAAGTTGGGCATCTCTTTTTCAGACAACAAGCAAGTCTGACTTATGGAATCTTATTTGTCTTATTCTGATGTAACCTACATTTAAGTTCCTTTATATACATTCCATCCATGAAGGCTGCAGAACTTGCTGAGTACACTGCAAAGATCTCCCTGCTGGAGGAGACCAAGAAAATCAAGGAGCAAGAGGCGGAACAATGGCAGAGCAGGGTGATTAACCAAATATTAAGATTTCTGCTTTAAATGTAGTCTGTTTGCATCAATGTATCTTTAGTGTGAAACTTATTCCTATGTGGCTCTTAGGCTAGGGAGGCACAAGATGACCTATTCAAGACTCGTGAGGAGCTTCAAAACATGATAGCTGCTCCAGCACCACCACCACCACCACCCATGCTTATTGCAGATGAAGTCCATGAGCATGATGACCACGATGAGAACATGAGAAGCTACAGTGCTGAGTTCCAGGTTGAGGGCATTCGGAACAACCGCAATGAGGAGAACCGTGTCACTGAGGCTGAGAAAAATGAGCGTGTGCAGAGACAGCTTATGGTAAGAGATACAATATACACTCAGTGGCCATTTTATTTGAAACTTTATTTCATTTCTGTCATTTTGGAATCAAGTGTAAGCAGCACAAAAAACCAGTCGTACAGATACAGGTCAAAAGTCTATAGACACCGGTCTACATCGAGCATCAGAATGAAGAAATTGTGATTTCATTGACTTTGATCTTGGGTTCAGCCAGGAGTTTTCCACTTATTAGACCGTGTTTTTTCCGATCTTCAGCTGTCAATGAGTCTGTGGCCTCTCATTAAATGACAGGAAAAAAACCCAGGTGCAGATTGTTGTAGCCCATTCGTTTTATGGTTGGACATAAAAATCACAGGAAATCATCAGAAATTCTTAAACAGCTTTTCTGGCACCAAGCCACAAATAAAGATCCCATTATTTTCTCCATTCTGATCCCTGTTGTGAACATGAAATGATAATTTGGCTCTTTATGAATCGCCCTGCTGATACATGATTGGTTGACTGGATAATGCAATTGGTAATTGGCAGAGGTGTTCAGTAGTGGTTGAAGTGCACTCACATATACACATATATACATGCGTGCATGACCTTTCTATTGCTAAATTGTCTACATGACATTGATCTAACACAATATGTCTGGTAAATAACCTTGGACCAAATATTGTGCAGGCCCTGAGCTCTGAGCTGGCAGATGCACGCGATGACTCCATGAAGACGCAGAACGACATTTTGCATATGGAGAACATGCGTGCTGGGAGAGACAAGTACAAGACCCTGCGTCAGATCCGTATGGGCAACACCAAGCAGAGAATAGATGAGTTTGAAGCCTTGTAGAGACTGATATCATCTCTGGATAACCTCAACAAAACAAAACATCCTGCTAGCTCACCAGTGGTCTCACTTTCCATTTGGTGTCCAAGTACATGTTATTTAGCCTTTCTTACTGTTATTTAATCATGGTAGGTTTATTGGACAGGATTGTATTTTTGTATTTCTATGCTTGGATAAGGTGTTATGAAGTGGAGCAATTTGGGATTAAGATCCATGTTCATGGGTACAATGATTGTCATTACAGGAGGTCTTAGTTTCCAATCAACTCACATGCCAGTTTGGAGCCCTTTACCCACTGAAATGCGTCTCACAACTTATCAACATGTGTTCACCAAAATACAACTGTTCCTAAAACTGTTAAACACCAATTTTTATGGGGTTTAGAACATTAGGCAAGAGACATTCAGCCAAGATCATATTTATGCTGTGCCATAGCTTTTAAAAACAGAATAATTTAAAGATTTCCATCCTTTTGCTGTTGCTCCTTCTTTTGTAAAATAGTGCTGATTGCCAGAGATTTATAAGTTAAACATCACCCTTTAACATTAGACTGGCTGCTGAAGAGACCAAATGCATTCAGTTTTAGCTCCAGCTATTTTGTTGGAATGGAAAGGAACAAAATGGAGGAAAACTTTGAATGCAAAAAGTAAATTTTTTTTCATGTTTTTTGACTTGGTTTGCTATTTTAAGTTCTTCTTTACACTACATTTGATTTTGATAAATCTTTATAATGAATCACAACACACCAAGGTGTTAAGCATATATTTCTATGTGAGATTTTTTTTTTTTTTTTTTTTAATAATTTGAATTGTATCTAATTTTTAAATCCTGGAATGCCATAATGGTAAGGTTAGAATGTGAGTTCAACATGCCATTCACACAAGCCTTAACACACATTACTACCACATCAGTGTCTAATGTTCAATATTTGATGTGGGCCAAGTATAGTTTATAAAAAATAAAAGAAAAAGAACTACAATCCAGTCAATGCTATATTTTTAAAGAAACTAATGAAGACAATCCAATGTGTTTTTTACACCAATGACTGCTTAAAAACCACTTTCAATTTAATAACAACAAGAACAACAAAAAAACAGTTTTGGCTGTGGTAAATCAGTGACTAATTTATTAGTTCTCTTGTTCCGCTGTAAGCTGAGGAACTGAGCAGCGCAGTTAAAAGGTGGATTGTTTGAGGAGATATTTACTCGCTGACCACATTGCTAATTGTGTTGCTAGACAACAACGTAAAATGCTTGGAAACCATATAATGTTTAAATATATGCTGGGTCAACAACAGCAACTGTGCATTGTAAAGTTCCAGAGGTCATTTAATATTATTTATGCAAAATAAACCCACACGATTGGGGGAAAAACACCTATAATCTATATAGATATAGATATTATTTTTTTTATAAATATATATATAAGATATTTCAAATTCCTTTCTAGTTTTCTATATTCTTATACATAAGAAGAAATTCACATATTCCTATCAAAATTCATACACACAGTAGCCCTGCTGAAAAATTCAGCTTGGTCTGAAAAGCTACCACATGTAAAAACACCGGCTGTGCTGGTCAACCTTGTAGGCCATCAGTGCCAGATGGTAAGTTATTTTACAGCTTCCTTATTACCTGACTAAAAGTGATCAATAAATGTTTGAGATTTTTTCATTGCCTTGCTTTTGTGTACGTTTCTGGAAAACTGGAGAGGCGAAAAGATGAGAATTTTTTTCCCCATCTACCAGCTGGCCTGTCTCTGTGTTTTAGCAGCTGGACTTTTCAGCTGGTAGTACCATGAACTTTTCAAACAGTTTACAATTTAATTTAAAGAAATCATTACATTTTATAAAACACTTAGTTCTGGTCCACTAATCTGATATTTGATTATTCGAGCGGCGTTCCTGGAGTTCTCAAATTTCGCATAATGGAACTGGGACGTTTCACTGCACCAAAAATTCCCATTTGTAGTTGGAAACGGTTATTATAGTCTTGTAGTGTCAGTGACATCAGCGACATGGCGAATGATACTTTTCAGAAATATAACTTTTAACTTAAGATGTGAAAGCTTGTCAGTTGAAGATGCGAATTTATACTGGACGCCAAATTTACTGGAAGCACCTTTAAAAAAAAAATTAAAAAAATTACAAATCAGTGCGAGCTTGCAAGCCAGCTAGTCGAAATACTACAGAGAGAGTTGGGCAAAAATAATCATTTGTCCAAAATGTCACTTACTCTATATTAGTTTATTGTCTAGCCTATAGAACTGTAAGTAATGTCACTCTCGAGGTCATGCTCTGAATAACCGTACGGCTGTGATTGGCTATGGCACTAGGTCAATGACACACTATTATTACATGCCTATATAATAATATTTACCTTTTAATATTACGAACATTTTTTTTGCTCTTTATCGTTCCGTCCATTGCCAGTTTCTTACTGGTGGCTAAAACTACTCATCCCTAGCAACAGGCTATAAAGCAATAATTAACTTCAAAACCATACGGCTATTGAAGAGCCTAGAGGAAAAGCTAGAGTGCCATCGGCCCACCTGCACTCTAGGCACAGAGTGTACCTGAAGCTCCTAGTGCTTTCACTAGAAGCAGTTACCTAATTTAACCTAAATGACCAATGACCAAATAAGGTCTCTCTCTCTCTCTCTCT
>JAOVYU010000002.1:12882819-12893706 GCA_025674565.1 Synodontis membranacea
TAAAAATATGTATGTGTGTACATATTTATGCACACACAAACACACAGAATTAAGGCAGTTCTAATGAAAAAAAGGGGGCCCAACCCAGTACTTGCAAGGTGTATCTAATAAAGTGGCCGGTGATTGTGTATGGATAGATAGATAGACTTACGATTCTTTCTGCTCACGAGAGGCTTGGTCACTGCAGAATGGGCTTTCAGTCCAATTTGTCTTAAACAGCGAGACACTGTATGCTGAGGCAGATCCTTTTCCTGTTGAACTGATTCCCCATTGCAAGTATCTGTATTATCCTGTCCTCTTGTACATTTGTCTTTTGTGGATGACCAGCATTTGCAGAGACTTGAATGAATTGGTGTCCTTGTAAAGCTGCAATATTCTAGAATCCACAGACTTGCCCTTATAGTAAATAGTAAATTTATTTGCATTCCAGTGTAGTCATGTAGTATGCAGTATTTTGCATACCGAATATGCATGATTTGAAACTTGAGAACTGCAACAAATATAACACAGAAATATAGCAGACAATTTATAAGCAGCATCCTATTCTAAGCATATTACTAGTACTTAATTGCAGGCTTTAGTGCACCTTATAGGAATGCATATGTGAGATCTAGCACTTTCAGAATGTTAGTTTTTTGTTCAATATGGGACAATTGCTCCAGCATTTATTCCTGGCTAAAGTTAAAAAAAAAAAAAAAAAAGAAAAAAAAGAAAAGAAAAGAATCATTCAAGTGTGCTAGACAGAGGATGCACTTTTAGGAAATATGCCTGCAATTTTTTGACAGAAACAAAGCAAAACAAAGAAAGATCTGAACGTTTTACTACATTGTATGGTATGTCTTAAAGGTGGTGGTGAAAATTGTGAGTTGTAAATGCAAACACTGAAGGAAAAAAAGAGGAGGAAAAAAAATGTGTCAGATCTGGATTCATAACATTCAGTGCTTTTTACTGTGAAATGGAAGTAGGACCGATATCTCATCGAATTTTTGGCATGTGTTTGAGATGCACTGTTTGAGATGGCGTGTAAATAATTTCAAAATACATGTGCAAATGCTGTTACATGTATTTGGCTTGATTCTTTAATATTGAGAATTATTATTATTGAATATTTAAATTGTGGTATTTTGGTATTTTTTCCCCATTTGAATTCCTGTTAGATGAGTGTCTCCAGGAATTTCTGAGGCTCAGAGACTGACTCCAGAGCCTTGTATTTCCAAAGGAAAGAATGGGGTGTGGTTTAAGGAGTAATTCTTTACCAGCTCCATAGTTTTCTGTGCATTCATCTCCAGGTTGTTGGCAACACACCATGACACAAAATGGCTGACGTCTTTGTGGTATGCAGACTCATTCCTATTTGACATCACCAACTGAGTCATCAGGAAATTAGAATCACTTGAGCATTCACTTTTAGAAGTAGGGTCATTCGATTAGAGTAAGTACAGCATTGGTGAGTAAAGTACATGGAGCACTCCTGTGGAGTAACAATCCCCAGAGAAATCCTAACTGTGGTCACCGCCCCGACATACCATTTCCTATTTGTAAGGAAATGAATGGCTCCAGTGTCAGAGGGGAAGGGGGGTGTCAAGCATAGGATGTCAAGCATAATGGTATTAAGAGCTCAAGTCTACAAACAGAATATCAAAATGTGAAGATTTCCTTGCTGTTGCATGATGTATAGTGGAGCCATATTAGTTTTGTATGTAGGTCCTGGTGACCAGTGACTGTCATTTTGATGTATGAATTAATTTCATAGCAACAGAGATTAAGGCAACCTGTCTGTAATTGTTTAGGCAGGAGCCCACTTCTTGGAAAACTGGTCAAAGAATTCAGAAAAACAGCAGAGAAACAGCATGATTTATTTTATATAATTTTTATACTTTTAATTGTGATTGCTGCTATTTTTTTCTATTTGAAAACAAATAGAAACAACAAATAATTTCTTTTGAGGCAAAAGTGCTTCCCTATAACCTCCCCTAAAAGTTCCTGTGCCCTGAATAAACTAAAGGAAAAAAGACATAAAAATACTGCACTTTGGTAAAGAGGAAAATAATAATAATAATAATAATAATAATAATAATAATAATAATAATAATAATAATAATAATAATAATGTATTTTTAAAATCATATATTTTAAATAATATTATGCAAGTACTCTCAGGTCATTACATCAACTCAAAAGAACTAAAAGACGCACATGAACTTTGCTCCATAGGCCTAGAAATGCCTTAATTCAGTGCAACAGCTGTAAATACAATACTATTATAAAATGATCAAATGTGAAAAATATTAATTACAAATAGAATTAAAATAATTACAACTAGTTATTAAACTATATTAAGGGGAACATCTGGAAAATGATGCACAATATTGAACAAATTCCTTTCGGTTTTCAGCTTTTCAGCTTTCATTTCTAAGAAGTAAAAAATAAAGCTGACAGCCTTTACTTGGGCTAAAAATTACAAAAAGATTTTGTTTACTCCTCAGTGCCATGATTCTATAAGGACGAAAATGATACACTTTCATAGTAGCAGGATTAACAATCTTGACTGTATTCGCACCTAAAATGTGTCGAAGCATGGTAATTAGAATATGTGTTAATTGGGTATATTTCAGTTTGTAAAACCTGCTGTTCTCTGAGACTCAGACATGGTAGAGAGCAATAATATTGCCATTTGTGCACAGACAAAAAGAAATATAAATAATTTGTTTGTTTTTAAAAAAATACATAAATAAAAAGAAAGAAACAGCGATTGGTGCCAGTGGAACTGGATATTATTTATTAATTAGTTTATAAATTTATTATAATTATTTATTATTTATTAAACATTCAGTAGTTCAAGTCAGGTAGTGTTTGGTAGAACTGAATGTACTGTGGTCTTGCTTAAACAAAGGAAGTAAATTACAAAATGATTTAAGAAAGTTTAGGTTTAATTTTGATACTTTTTGTACTTGTAAGCAGCAATCACATTAATGAAACCATCTGTTTTCAACCCATTTTTCAAATAATGTAACTTAATTAAAATGTATCCTCAGTCATCCCAGAAATACTATTTACAGATTAGTAATTTACCTCAAAGCAGTAGATTTCATGGTCTCTTATTATGTAGCATGTGAAGACTAGCCAGACACAGTTGACTGATTAAAAGCAAAATTCAATTTTAATCTCTAGATGTAAAATGTGATTTCTCCTTTGGTAACTGCTGTATTTGACCAACAATGTGAAATTCATACTGAAACATACTTGTTTTACGACAAATGCATAGTTTTTACCCCCATGATCCAAGCATGAGGAACTAAACATAAGATCTTATGTTTATAAGATGTCTTATGACGATAGCCTTTATTGCCTTGCTAATGTATTGAATGTTGGCTCTAATAGCAGCCCGTCTGTAAGAGAGATGTATGGGAATATGTTAAATCAATGTGGCGTGCTGAACCATCTAAATACAGCAGTGAAAAAAATCTAAAATTGTACGCTGGATGTCCACAGTATCAGAAGTCCTCTTCACCACCATCCACAAGAGGGATTTCTAGATATAAAGAGTCAGACAGCATATGAAAACAGATTCAGTGCACAATTACATTCTCTTCGGCTGTAATATATTTATGACTCTGTGACAAGAGATGGCAAAAATGCTTACTGACCATCAGCAATATCAATGCTGGGACTTGTGGAAGCAGTTTCCTCCATGGAGGTGATCACATTGGTCTTCTCAGATACATTGCTCAACCCAACATCATGTGAAGAAGATGGATGCATAGCTTGTAGACACTCTGATGGCTCCGAGATGCTGTCACATGTCTCAGCATCTCCAGTGTCCAACGGAGCAACATTCTGACTTACAGTGGGCCCTGGATATGACGGCGGGTCCTGTTCTTCTGAGGTCTGTGTGCATCCTGGACCAGCAGAGGGAAGCACGTTTGGGGGCTGGAAGCACGATCCACTGACCGCCTCCTCATATGAAGGTAGAGGTATGGCAACTCCATCCACTATTATGACGTTTGGACCCCTGGCATCCTCTTGCTCTTCACTTAGAAAAGATTTTATTCATTATACTTAATTATAACACTGCTCCGTTAAATAAAATTACAAATATTTATCTTTGGGACATTGCTGTGCTATAAGAGGAATAAAAGATGTAAGGATATGATGATGTTTACTACATATAAATAAATACATTATTTTATTAATCAATAATTTAATTCCGCATTAACACGCGTAGCTGATGTACCTTGAATTCCGACTGCTCTTGCATTTGCAGTGAGATGTCTTTGCTATGATGACCAGAAACAGCGCTAACAGCACACTTGAGGTAGTGAACGCTACTGGTTTCCATGCATACAGTAAAGATTCCTGAAAGCCAGGCCATGTGGTCTCTGAGGAAATAAACACTGATGAGTTGTATGCAGGATTGATGTGCTCAGTTACATTCCTTGGTGTTCTGTTTTGTGTAACATTTATTTATTTTCCTGATCCAAAGCACCTTGTCAGTTTCATGAACTGAATCATATCCATTATACCAGGAGACACTTCCTTCTGAGAAAGATCTCCTCAGGCCTGAATTAAAAACCTCTTATATGAAATACATTACAGTTAAAGACATTAGGAGAGTTTATTTGAGATATTCTTTTATTATTTTAAGCAAAAGGGGAATGTTTTATCTTTTAGAAGAGTCATCAATTGAATATACCGATAATGCATTTTTCATTCATATTTGTAGAAGGCCTACCATCTTGAACACAGTAGATGTGCATCTGAGGAAACCACTGCCCATATTGACAGGTGATGTATTTGTAGTCATTCACTAAAGAATAGCCAGGATCACAGTAGAACTCCACCACAGTCCCATGGATATAGCGGTTACATGGCTGTGGATGGCATATGTAATCTCCATGCTCCACCATTGGAGGTAAGGGACATGCTGTAAAGCGATCACAGTTGGAGAAAACAAGTAATGATCTATTATTATAATAATAATGATACTTTCTACTGGACTGTGTCTTAATTGTGATGGAAATTAAGGACATACAGTACATAGAAATAAATAACCTTAAACTACTGTATGACATTTACAATACTGAAAAATAGTAATAAATAAAATAAAGTAATAAAATAATAAAATCCTATATTTAATATAACTTGATATTAATTTTTTTTCCCATTTGTGCAAGCACTATTTGATATGTTAGTTCTCTAATTAAAAAAAATAGCAGTAATTTTCAGTCACCTTCAACGTCAAGGCACCGAGGTGGCACATCTGACCATATGAGGCTGTACATGCATTCCAGTAATTCTGCACCCTCCAGCTTGTAACCTGGAAAACATTGGTAGTGTACTACTGTTCCAATGGGCATGGAGAACTCGGTCTCAGAGATGTTCATGTAACTATGAGGAGGAATCAAAGGGCGCAGGCAGCCTGGAACAACGACAAAGACCAAGATAGCATTGAAGGACACAAAATACTCAACTGTGTAAAACAGGAGTCCTATTTTGGTAAGAGAGTTACAGTCAGAGTACATAATACCTCGACAGATGGGCTGATTATCCCACATTCCATCCTCTTGGCAAATTGATTCCATGCTGTCCGTGTCAGGATAGCGGATTTGAAACCCCTCATGACATCTGATAATAAGGTTGTCCCCTGGCCTGTAGGTCTTATTAGCAACATCAGCATCCTCAATATACGGAGGAAGACATTCTATGAATAAATCATGCAAGTGCAATGTTAATCAGTGGGAACTTCACACATTTGCACAGGCAAACTTTTGTTTTGAAGACTGAAAATAATGCAGGGTTAATGATTGGCAGGGAGACAGTTTGTATAGCTTTTCTTAAGACATTACTCACTGAATATCATTTGTAAAAATCTGCATTGAATTCAAGTCAGTATTCCCTTAAAAGATTTATACTTTACTTATCGATAAACAGGTAGAAGGGCTACAACAGCAGAAGACCACATCGGCTTTCACTCCAGTCAGCCAAGAAGAGGTATCTGAAGTTATAAGGGGCACAAACTCACCCAAACTAAAGAGCTGAAGATTAGAAAAAAAAATAACCTGGTCTTTTTGCAGTATTCACCTATCTAGAATGGGTGAGCCTATTACCATCCAACTTCAGATTCCTGTTCTTGACTCTCGGGAATGGAACCCAATGTAGTCTTCTGCTGTTGTAGCCCGTCCAACTCAAGGTTAGATGTTTTGTGCACGCTGAGATGCTTTTCTGCTCACCATGGTTGTAAAGAGTGACTACATGAGTTATTATATCCTTTCCAGCAGCTTGAACAAATCTAACCATTTTCCTCTGACTTCTCTTATCAACAAGGTGGTTCTACCCAGAGAACCAATCTGTGTAAACTCTAGAGACTGTTGTACAGTTTCAGAAATGATCAAAAACTCAGTTTCTGAAATAATAATGATTTTAAAAAAGCCTTCTTGTACCAACATCCGTGCCATGAACAGTCACAGAGATCACACGTCTTCTTCATTCTGAGGTTTGATGTGAACATTATGAGAAGCTTGACCTGTATCAGTGTGATTTGACCTGCACTGTGCTGCTACCACGTGATTGGCTGATAAGATAACTGCATGCATGTAGGTTTTTTCCCTCTGTCCATAAATCCAGTTTAATCTTAACAGCTCCAGGCTGCCAAAAAACACAAGCCGACCTTGTTAAACTTTAAGACTTGATCAAGTACTGCTCGTTTTTTTTGTCAAGAAAAGAGGAGGCTGGAACATTATTTCCCAGCTCAGCCTTTGCTTTGGCAACTAGTAGCTGGTTTGACTAAGCTGGATCTTACAGTACAATGGCAGTATTAAAATGACTATTATCACTACTATTATCTTAACCCTGTTTACCCAATAGCGTTTTACTCACCGTCTGGAAGGCACACTGGTTTAAGGCTTGGTCTCCATCCCATTGATCCGTTATGAAATAAAACACAGGTGATCCTGGATGCTCCTTTCAGTCTGTATCCCTCAGAACAAGAGAATCTGGCCACGGCGTTCTCAAAGAACACACCAGAACTCGGTGTTCTGCTCCCATGCTCGGGAACACCCGGGTCTCTACAAAACTGCTCTGATGGAAAATTGCAAACAACGGTGACTAGACAACTGATTTACTGTATAGGTGCTGCACTGGGTTTATTGTATAGGCAACTGCTTTATTGTGCAGCTGTTTGATGATCAAAGGTGAACCTGAAACACTGCATGATTAGGGATCAGTACATGATGCAGATAAACAAGCAGGCAGCCTCATCGTTTACATTTTCTATACATTGTATCATTACTGTCACTCTGGCAATACTGACTGGTCGATGTTTGCAGCTGGCACTTTGTGAGTACAGTATATAGCTGTGTGTTACATTGAGTGTAGAAAGGCTTTTCTGTTTATTTATTTTATTTTATTTTATTTTATTTTATTTATTTATTTATTTTTTACCTATGGCAGCCTCGGGGAAGGCGGTGACCAGCTGAAGAGGAAAGATGCTGAATATCACAAGAATCTGGCCGGAGATGGCAATACGGACAAACCGAGACGTCTTTCTGTCTCCCTCCATGATGATTCATCTTTCACGTCCGATTAATCGCATATTCGTGCTCTGAAACGGATGACGATAAGAACAATGAGCGGGGAAAACGTTCATGTCGGAAATCCGCCGTGAGTCGGGTCATCACTTACAGCATCGCCTTTCAATAGCGCAGAACGACGGCAGGTGAAGCGCCATAGTTACGCCTTAAACAGCAAAGGTCTCGCAATAGCGTCGTCTCATAATAATAATAAGAAGAATAAATGTAAACGTCATTTATCGCGTTATTGTAGCTGAAAGCCCTCTGCGGCGCGCTGCGCTGGTGTTCTGCTCATTAGCCGGAGACTGTGATGAGAAACGCGTCAGCTTGCTGAGACAGGCTCAAGCTCAGAGACAAGAACATTACACCTAGAGGCTTCACAACAACAACAACAACAACAAAGTGCACTTACCCCAAACTGGCATGCTTCAAAAATCACTTCAGTAGCTACCCTGAGCACCTTCACTGTCGTATAAAAAAAATAAAAATAAATTCACCTTTTATAATTTTGTGCCTTTGGGTGTGTATAATGTGTTTTTCTCTTATATACCCTAAGAGAAAAAAAAAGAGGCTGAGACTTTTTGTTCGAACAGGTGACACTTCCTCGTGATCACAAGTGTACTGTACAGGTCAAAGTACGGAATATTCAGGTGACATAGCCAGACTGTAAAAATCCCCATTTGAAAACATTTACCACTTTTTTTTTTATGCAAAAAGAAAAAATTTGCCTAGAATACCAATAAACATGCAGGTTGAAGTTCATTGAAGGTTGAAGGATGTAGGTTCGAGCATATTGGAACAATAGGTAAACTGGACCAGTTTAATTTAGGAACATTTATTTTCTGGCCAAGTCAAAGTCAGCACTTTTTTTTTTTTTTTTTTACAGATCCCTTACAGTGGCTTGAGTAAGGATGAGCTGACCCCAGGAATCGTCAACTAGGAAACGTGACATATGCTTGGCCTAGTATTTAGCAAGATTACAAAATTGTCCCGACTCACGCATTCCACATACTTATGATGCATACAGTGTTGTGAAAAGGTATTTGCCCCCCCCCCTGCGATTTCCTCTAAATTTGCATATTTGTGACACTGAATGGTTTCAGATCCTCATGTGTAATGCAATACAAGACAAAGGGAACAATTTCTTAAAGGAAAAAAGGTTATGCAACATATCCATTTGTGGTCAGAGGTTTATATACTGTCACTGTTTACATGAATGTCATGGCAACATTGGGCTTTCACTGATTTCTTTTAACTGTTCTTTCTTTTTCCGGGGAAGAATAATTGTACAACATACAACTTTAACGGGAAAAAACAAAACAAAACAAAACAAGAATTTGGTGCACAAGCTTTGATCAATTTTGGGTTTTCTGAAATCAACACATGGTCAAAATTATACACACAGGGTCAAAGTTATGCATAGAGCACACCTAATATGTGTTTAAATGTCCTTTAAGAAGTTTCACCTTGGCCTGAGGTAGCCATCAACAAGCTTCTGGCAGAATTCTTGTTGGATATTTGACCAGTCTTCTTGTCTGAATTCGTAGGGTTCAATTAAATTTGTGTTTCCTGGCACAGGCCAAACATTTAAACACAGTTCACGTATTTTCGATAGGGTTGAGGTCAGGACTTGTTTTAAGCTTAATATTTGCCTGCTTTATCCATTCCATATTCAGCTTTGATGTTTGTTTCGAGTCATTGTTCTGTTGGAAAAGCCAATTGTTTCCAAATTTCAACCGTCTAACTGATAGTTTGAGGTTATGCTGAAGAATTCTGAGGTTCTTCCAAACACTTTGTCTAAAGCACCAGTAACACTGGCAGCAAAACAGCCCCAGAGAATGATACTACCACCACCATGCTTAACAGATGGTACAGTGTTGCTCCAATACTTTCCAAAAAAACTTTTATTTTGTCCATGTGGTCAGCTGCAATCTTTAAACAAGAACTTTAGAAATTGTCCATTTTGCACTGCAGCCTCTAACCCCATGGTGATATAAAACTTTCTTGACTGTAGACAGTGTTCCAGAAGCTTCCAGTTAACAGCAGGGCTGTGCCTTGATGGTTCCTGGGATGTTCCTGACCATACAAACCAATTTCCTCTTAACTGAGAGTGACAGTTTGGGTCCTCTTCCAAGCCTTGTCAAAGTTGCTACACCTCCTGTTAAATTAAACTTGTCAAACAAACCCTTTTTTTTAAGAGGCCTTGGCAAGTTAAAAGACATTTCGGAACTTTCAGCATGACCGAATTAATTAAGAAATCATTGAAAGCCCAATCTTGCCATAACATTCATGTCCACGATGACTATATGTAAACTTCTGACCGCAACTGTATATGCCACTCCACTGGTGCTGAGGGCATAGAAGGGAGATCCCCACACCATTGCATTGCCACCTCTGACCTCTATTGCTGACACACTTGGGTTGGTGGATGGATAGGTGCTGCTGGTGCCAGGCTCTGACCTTGCCCCTTGTATGTTACAGAAGAACTTCTTGATAATGATTCACTGAGTTATTGATTCAATTAGTAGGCTGTCAGGTAGGTCAGTCTGGTAATATACCTCTGCACCCTCAATAATCGATGGGGTGCCGATTTCTGTGGAACTGCCCGCTAGTGTGTAATTTTTTTCGTTTGTATGTTTTTTGTTTAGATTTTAATGTTTTTCCCTGTCCTACTTTGTGCCACTCTGGGTGGAGTCTAGATTCTGGTGTGTATGGGACTCCCAGGAAGTCAGAAATTTCTGTGGTGCCCAGTGGGATCACTTTATCCCCCCGACACTGATGGTCTTGTTTGAACATTTTGTTTCAACTGATTTTTTCAAGTGGTATATGCATAATATTATGCCTTATGCTGCTGCCACATGACAAGGCCAATGGCTACTTGGAAAACTCCATATTATTATCATTATCAGCAATGATAAATATGTATTTATGAATATTTAGAGTGCATATGTATGCATATAGGTGTATGCATAAAGATGTGTATGTGTGTGTTTCTTTCCAAAGTAATTGTTTTAATACAACAGTAAAATTGTGTTAAATGTACAAAAACAGTGCATGCGCATATGCATAAAAAATAGTGGTGTCTATAACAAAGATTAAAAGCTAAGAGAAAAAAGGCAAATCAAAAAACATCATAAGCATTGATACAGACAATAACTCTTGGTGAACAAGAGTGATGAATTTTTACAACAGCTTTTGCTCTCACAGGTACATTGAAATTCGTTTAGTGTTTCTCTTTTTGCTTATCCATCCATCCATTCTCTTCCGCTTAATCCTGTTCAGGGTCGCGGGGGGAGCTGGCGCCAATCTCCAGCTAACT
>JAOVYU010000002.1:12915767-12939686 GCA_025674565.1 Synodontis membranacea
GAAAATTGCTGTTCACAGACGCTCTCCATCCAATCTGGCTGAGCTTGAGCTATTTTGCAACGAAGAATGGGCAAAAAATTCAGTCTCTAGATGTGCAAAGCTGGTAGAGACATACCCCAAAAGACTTGCAGCTGTAATTGCAGCGAAAGGTGCCTCTACAAAGTGTTGATGCAGGGGGGCTGAATACAAATGCACGCCACACTTTTCGGATTTTTATTTGCTTAAAATTTTGAAAACCATGCATCATTTTCATACCAAGTATGTGCTACTTTGTGTTGGTCTATCATAGAAAATCTCAATAAAAAACATTTAAGTTTCTGGTTGTAAGGTGTCAAAATGTGTAAAAGTTTAAGGGGTATGAATACTTTTGCAAGGCACTGTAAATATGATTACACTACATACCACATACAGGCCTGGGGGAAAAAATGAGACCACTGCAAAATTTTATTTTTACAGGTATGTGTCTGAGAAACATGATAATTTATGTTTCATTCCATAAATTACTGACATTTCCTGCACATTTAATCACATCTTTCACAGCTTTTTAATCAAGGGGCACATTTAACCAAAGCTTTCATACATCTTGGCGTGCTTTCCACCAGTCTTTCACATTGCTCTTGGGTGACTTTATGCCACTCTTGGTGCAAAAATTCAATCAACACAGCTTCGTTTCATGGGTTCAGATCTGGAGATTGGGCTGGCCATGACAGGGTCTTGAGCTAGTGTTCCTTCATCCACATCTTGATTGACCTCCATATCACCAATCCTCTACCAAATTTCACAGTGGGTGCGAGACACTGGCTTGTAGGCCTCTCCAGGTGTCTTTCTAACCATGAGATGATGGGAAAAGCTCAAAATTGGACTCATCAGAGGAGATGACCTTACTCCAGTCCGCTACAGTCCAATCCTTATGGTCAGCCTGGCTCTTCTTTGCTTCTCGTTGAAGGGCTTTTTCCATCATGGTAAGAGAACTCCGCCCCATCCTACTGTTGAAAAAGTTAATGCTGGCTGTTACAGAAAGGTGTCAGAACACACAGTGCATCACAGCTTGCTGTTTATGGGGCTGTGTAGCCACAGACCTGTCAGAGCGTCCATGCTGGTCTCATGAATCATGTTTTCTTTTACATCATGCAGAGGACAGGTGCATGTGCGTCACTTTTCTGGGAGAGAGATGGAACCAGGATGCACTGTGGGAAGAAGGCAAGCTGGAAGAGGCATTGTAATGCTTTGGGCAATGTTCGGCTGCGATGGGTCCTTGCATTCATCTGGATGTTACTAAGACGTACCACCTACCTAAACATTATGGCAGACCAAGTACACCCCTTCATGGAAATTGTATTCCATAACAGCAATGGCCCCTTTCAGCAGGATAATGTGCCCTGACACACTGCAAAAATGATTCAACAATGGTTTGAGATACAAGACAAAGTGTTCAAGGTGTTTACTTGGCCTCCAAATTCTCATTCTTATCCAGCATCTACGGATATGCTGGACAAACAAGTCCAATCAATGGAGACCCCACCTCGCAACTTACAGGACTTTAAGGATCTGCTGCTAACATCTTGGTGCCAGATACAAAATATTCAGAGGTCTTGTGGAGTCCATGCCTCGATGAGTCAGAGCCATTTTTGCAGCACCAGGGTGGCCTATACACTAGTGTGTAGTGTTTATTTTCTTTTTAAATGCTACTTTTTTTTTTTATCAAGCTATTAGCACCGATGGAAATGTCTCAATATGCATGAATAACCAGAGACAACTGGAAAGTAAACATAAATAATATTCATTTAAAATTAAGCATGAGTGTTTATTACTATTTCTCTAAAATGGAAATATACCATTTACAGTGAGTGAATGTGAGCAAACATTTACAAGAAGAATTCTAAAACTGTACATGGTTTTTAAAAAATAAAAAGTTTTTGTCCAATCAGGAGAAAATAAAAACACTCTTCCAGCTCGAGTTAACACAAAAACAGTATCAGACACTCCAGGATCAAGGTGAGATAATGAAAGTTCTATAAAAAAAAAAAAAAAAAAAAAAAAACGGGAATAAAATAACACAAAATATATACAAATAATATGTAAAATCCTTCAATTTTTAAAATATATACTTTACATGTGGCAAATGTGTCAGACTTGGGTCCAATATGGCCTGCTTGTAGTTCTGAACCTTTATGTTTGATATCTGTCTATAAACTGGTCTCTGTCATAGGGCAAACAGCAGCTGTTAAATCAGAGGCCTCACAGGATTTGGTCTGACGAGGATCTCTCACATGTATGTCCTGTAGCAATACCATGTTTGTCTCCTTCCACTGTCGGAATTTACAGGCTGTGAGTGTTGGGTCAGCCAGCACCTGATCCAGAGTTGCCAAATCTGCCTCTTTAGCCTAGAGCCAAGAAAAAGATCTTATTATTTAACCTGGAAACTAAACTGAGATGACTAATATCTGATAAAATAAATGATAAAATGCTAACCTTCAGTGTGCTGTTGAGTGCTCGAATGAGGTGCAACTTCTCATTGACTCTGTGGTTTTTGCAACGCTTTACAAAGGAAGCTCTGAATTCCCGTTTTGACGACGGCCTCCGTTCACCAATGGGAGACAGACTTGCCCTTTTCAGATCTTTGTACAATTTCTCCATCTCATCACTAGTGCTTTCCTCCCCTGCTAAAAGTAAAATCAACACATTTTTAGTGGTTTTGACCAAGAAAGACATTTTTAGATTATTAAAGCTAAAATTCTTAGTGAAGTCTTCTGAATATACAAAGAACATCTGTAAATTTAACACTAGCAGTACTTTTTTCCCCAGCAACATGGCACCATACTGCTTAACATATAATCCAAACCCAGGACAGAATCTTGACCATCAGTTCATGAAAGTAGAAATGCGGACTTCTGGAGGTTACTGGGTGTCTACTGGTAGAGAAGGCGGCAGTAGTACTGCGTGTAAATAACAAGGATACATCTCATTTTCAAGCTAGGATTAATTTTGGTGGTGTTGAAATTGAAGAAAATAAAAGCACAGTTATTAAGTCAGGGAACAAACCATATTATTACAGGACAAGTATGAATATGTTTCACCAGTCATTTTTCTGCACTATTTCTAGAACAACCAAATGTTCTAGCTCCGCTTTCCCAAAAAAGATTACAAGAACAAGTAACTAGGTAAGGCACGGCTGGCTTGATGGTGAAAACAGTGACGGCGTATGGGGTAATTACGGTTCATTTGGCATCAATGATAGCAGACGATGCCTGTTTTGACTAGTTTTCAAACATGAAAGCATTGGGCACTTACAGTTGACACAAGTATTTAGTAAATGTAAATGTAATTTTACACCTTAAACCAAAATGGATTTGAAATGAAGCACTCATTGATGTGAAGCGTAGACTTTCAGCTTTAATTCAATGGGTTTAACAAAAATACTGCATTGACTGTTTAGGAATTACAGCCAATTATTTCCATAGTCCCTCCATTTCCACAGGTTCAAAATTAATTTGACAAATTAATATAATAATAAATAATTGGGTTCAAACCCTTTGCAGTAACTGACTGTCTGAAGTCTGGAACCCATCACCAAATACTGAGTTTCCTTCCTTTGAGATAACTTTGCCAGTCTATGACCACAATCTTGTTCTAGAACCGGGCAGGCTTGTTTAAGATGCTTGCTAGCAAAATCTTCTCTCGGCTTTCTGTACTTGAGTGTTACTGTAACAGTCATTCTCATCTTGAGGTAAACCCACTGTATTTACATTCATGAAGGCACCTCTCAATTGTAGACTTTGATAATGATACAACTACCTCCTTGAGAGAGTTCTTCACACAGCCGGATGGTATAAAGGGGTTTTACTTCACCAAGGAAAGGAACATCCACTTTGGTTGTTCTCCATGGTCTTCCAGGGCTTCTGGTGTTGCTGAGCATGCCAGTGCATTCCTTCATTTTAAGAATGTACCTACTTTTTGATTTGGCTACACGAAGTTCTACAATCTCTCTGAAAGGTCTGTTTTGTTTTCTCAGCATAATGATGATGCACTCCTTCACTTACTGTACATAAACACTTCTTTGGAGCGCATACTGAGAGCTACTATATGCAAATACAGTGCTTGGGATCAGCACTTCAATCACATCTTGATTGCTTCATTTCAAATCCATTCTGCCGGTGTACAGATGCAAAATTACAAAAACAGTGTTACTTTCCATCTACTTATAGATCTTACTGTGAAAGAATTGTGTATGCTTACTGGGGTTATGTGTAACCAATTTCTCTCCTGAATGAACTGGTGCTTGCTCTGTTGGCTCTGTGCTGGTCTGGAGATGCTGTACTGTGTTTCCTTCAGTGTGAACCTGAGCAAAGCACATGTTCTCTGCAACGGCAGGTCCAGTCTGAGAAACAAGGTCTAGCCAAGACTGGCGCTGTTTGGCCAGAGAGGACATGGAGCTTTGGGACGTCATAGTGCTCACTGGAGAGGATGGCGAAGCCTCACTGGGCACAGGAGATGAGTATGGAGGAGGAAGGCTCTCCTGAAAAAAGGGCAAAGACTGGAGTGTCAGTTACATGGTGTTAACATTGCCTACAGCTTCATTACATGACATCTGTGTATATTAAAATGTGCAATAAATGGCAGCATTTAAAAAAGGTTTGGTTGAATAGTATGGAAGCTTTCATACGTAAGAAATTCTACCCACTGCGCTGGGTAAGACATGGTAAAAGCAATTTCACATATGAAACCTGTTCTTGATTTCTGCAAAGCATAACCATGTGTTTTGTAAGTCCATCAAATATTCCATATCAAATAATACTTCATTAAAGACAGGATCTAATATACTATCCAGGTACTAGTACATGAAGAGAAAATTAGAAACCTGGTATGAACGTCTGCCACTTAACTGAGGGATTCATCAGTTCACTAAGATCTGGGATGTTCCCTGGCATTTAATCCATCCCACCTAGGATGTCTTTGAAGATTTTCTGTCTAATAGCAATTGAGGCCAATAGTCAATGTCTAGGCAAGTGAAAGTGTGTTATCTTGAAGATGAATGGTTTCAATATTTCTGTGGCAGACTGTTAATCATTTCACAAAATAATTCAATGAATTATTTCAATGGGGACAATATTAATTCAATTATTTCGGGGACAATATTATGGGGAGGAACATAATCCACAAAGGTGTTGTGATGCTGTTATCAGTCCATACTAGATTATTTCCTTTAACAGAATGTCCCAAAATGTTTTATTCCAGTTATACTATGGCTACTTGTTTGTGATTACCTTTTACAAAGTGATGACACCCAAGACTCCTTCCTTAAAGGAGCTATATGTAGGAATTGGCCATCTGTCAAATTCATACTCTACACTCTAAACAATATTAAGTCTAAACCATAAATCTAAACCATAAAGTTGGGATATCCACCCCTTTTTTAAGAAACAAGGGAATGCACAGTACCTCCCCTCCTCTTATCAGATGCATCACCCCAACACCACCACTCTCACAGAATTATCACTCATTGAATATAGTGTAAAGCTATTTTTATTTTTTTTTTCAGTTGAACTACTGCTATATCTCGGTCAAGATAACACTGCTTGTGACATGGCGTTTATGTAACCTTTTTTTTTTATTAATGAGACTGATTAAACCCACTACCTACAACACAATAAAATACACACATAGCTATAGGTTTTTGAAAGTTTTGTAATTTGTTTGCTTCAATAATCGGACCAAACCAAGGAGTGGTGCCTTTTTGCGATTAAGACTGTGCTGTAATAGTTTCTGGTTTGTGAATTGTGATCTTGCACACAGCCACTGCAAAACTGTTCATGAACTTCTGGGGATTTGTAACTTAAACTTACGTAAAGTGTATGCAAATTCCAAATACGAGATAGTTCACAATGTCTGGTTATGTGACTGGAGGTACTCCTGTAACGCAGTCTATTAGTTTTTCCGAATAGCATTGCTTGGGATTGTGATTCAGTTTCTCCTTGTAGGGTCCCTTTTCTTTGACATTTTTTAGCCAAACAAAAATGTTGGAATTCTTTGTTAAATAACATTTCTAAACCAGTTCATAATTATTATCTTTGATTACGTAGACTGTCTACTGTACAATTCCACATTAATTAATTGTCACTATAGAAAAGATAAAAATATCAGAATAAGCACAATAATATAAACCTATCATTTGAACTGAAGCCATGTCCAGCTGTACCTCACAACTCAGAAATCACTCCACCCACTATGCCTGTTATTGCGGCCTGTGCTCCAATGAACAGAATGCAGCTTACACTTGACATATATTATGTTACGTTAGGTTGTGACACATTTTAGAACACAAAAATGTGTTAAACCAGCCTTGCTCAAGCCCTTTGCAAGCCACTCGAATGGATTACACTGCTTACAAAACAGAGAGAACTGTGCAAAAAGTTGGACTCACTGGCAGTCCAGTTCCTGGTGGACTGTTCACACTCTGTGAGTCTTGCTTCAGCAGCTGCTCAGAGTAGGGTGGAGGGGGTGCCTCAGTGGACTCAGCTTCCTCATGATCACTAGATTCACTATAGCATTCTAGTGTTCCCACACACACACACACACACACACACACACACACACACGCACACACACACACAGTAAACTCAGACCTCATAACTTAAATTCCTTAATGGATCATATTCAGCAACTTGAATCATGGTCACATGAGGACTCACCGGCCTGATGACTCTCTGTGGGTTCATACTGTATGGACGCAAGACCAAGCTTGTTCAGCCATCTGAAAGACACAGCAGGACAGGAAGTTCTTACATAAGATCACGTCATTATAGCGTACTGTACATCAACTTAAAGGCAATGTCAACAATCTTACATGTTCATCTCCTCATGACTCTCAGCAGCAAAGTAGAAAATTCGGACGTTTGGGTGGCACGCTTTCATAGCACTGGAGTAAAACCACAAAACACTGTGTCATAAAATGACTATATTTGGCAATAACATAATGTACAAGCACTGTCAGCAAATTAGAGCGTGTGAAAGTAGACATCTAATTTGCCCATTGAAAGCATCTTAATTAATCATTTGGCTGAGGTTTTTATCAAAAAAAAAAGAACAATGTACAATTGAGACAGGATACAACATAGCAGGTAAGAGTTAAGGGCATATCTCAGCTGGCTCTGACTCGGACATGGTCACTTATGAGCGATTTTATACTGGGATATGAACAACCTTCCTGTAGGTAGCGCAAAGCCTTAAGCATTGAGCCCACAAGATTAACTTCAGAATTACTGTATACATGTTCTTGTGAATATAAAAAAGAGCAAAAAAAAAAAAAAAAGAAAATCACTCACTATTTTTTCTTGCACTCCATTGCCCGGTCAATCAGAAAATCAGTCAGGTTAATGTAACCCTCTGCTTTTTCAGCCTATAAACAAAAGAAGAAGAGACAATATTAAAATAAAAAATCCTTCAATTTTAGAATGCAAAGGAAATAAAAGTCTTTTGCATTTATGGTACATTTATGAGCATGTACTGTGGTTTAGTTATGTCAGTAGGTGCTCTCACCATCTGGTTGGCGTACCAATACAGTGAGGTTTTCTTCAGAACAAACCAGTACTTCTTCCACTTAATACCCAGGAACCCTTTCGCCTCATTCTTTCTGTAGAGCCAGCCCTGGTGGTCCACTGGGTCCAGGTCCTTCACAGAAACCCTCCTCCTGCTCATTGTTGCATTGTCTGTTAAAAACACATCCCTTTAATCTTTGGTTTTATAAATTAATATTGAATTGCTACGCATATTTTTGCAAAGTGTGATTCCTGGCCTACCTCGAGTCTTCTTCTTAGATTTGTGCCTGAGGGACACCTAAAAAATAGAGGCATAACAGAGAAAGGGAACTTTTTAAACCGTTTTATTCTAGGTACTAACACTAAACCAAACTAGACACATGAAAAATAGTAGAGTACTTACAGGGTTGTATTCATCAACATTCGTTTGAGGGGCTAGCGAGATGGGGAAAGAGGCCTGAAACATAACAACATCCAGCAACTTAACTGAAAGTAATCACAAAAACTCATGTGTAAGATTAATACGCATCTTACACAACTGTGTACAATTAATCCACGCGAACTGAAGAACTGAAATGTGAAACTCAGCTGAAACCTCAAACATGCCTCTCAGGGAAGTGGTGGGAAGTGACATCACATACAGAGAAAAGCTACACTGAAAAAAACACGCACCGCACGAAGACTACACTAAAACAGGAGTGATTAATAAGCTTCTTTTTTTTTTTTTTTCCCAATGTTTGCAAGAATAGTTTAGTTCAAGTTGGTGCTCTACTGACATGTATTGCCTCAAAATTATGACTAAGCTAAAGTATTTCAAAACATATAACTAGATTTTATTAAGAGAAGACTGTTTTACACAATCAATGCAATGTACAGTTTGAGTGATGACTAAGTGTACTTCCTAAATGTGAACATAACCGTTTAAGCACTGTCTACGTCACCGTTTCCCAACCCAACCCTCAGACCTTTCTATCTGGTTCAGGAACATGGTTAAGGAGAGGTATCAAAATAAAGGCTACTTTGGGTTCCACAGGAGTTGGTTGGGAAATATTAAACGAAAAGGTAAATGTCTGAACTTTATTCAGCATACTAGGCTTAACAGGCCATGTTCATAAATGCTACTGGAAAAGGCATGCTAAAAGAACAGGGGTATTACTCAATTTCCTCAACTTGTTTCAGTTCCTCCTTTCTGGTGTACCATAATTCAGTTCAAGCCAAAATGATTCTTACAGATCAGAATTAAACAATTTCTCCTATAGGTTTAATATGCTGCTGCTCAAGCAAAAGTCAGAGACTAAATGCTCTTAAACAGACACTGCGGTATTTCAGTAGCGTTTCCTGGATGATCGTGAGACTGTATATCAGAGAACAATAGATGAAAAACGGACAAAAGGATATCATAATTATATTAGTTCACCCAATTAACAGTAATTATTGGATGTGATTGACCTCCTATTGCTTTACAAGCACATTAATATTGGTGATGATTTCTAAAAATAAAATCTCCTACATTTACAGTCTTGTCAGTCACAATGGAACATGTTTAGTGTAAAACTAAACTGTTAGATTCTTTTATTTTATTTATTTTCTTCTTTTACACCAAAGTTGCCAGTTTATTAAGTTGACCTAATGAACTGCCAACTCAGGGTAACTAGGAAAAATTATATTTCAAAGAATGACACATTTTGACTTCTTGTATAAATGAAACAGGTTATTTGTATAAGTGAAGTACACTACAGTTATTCCATGAATTAAACATACATTACATACAGATGGTAAAAACCCCAAAGTGCCAAATCCAAAGTCCCTCTCCAGTGTCATTGCTCTTATTGTAGACTTACTTGGACTGGATGAAGGCAAGAAACCTTCAGTTTTGTCTTGATCAAACATTCTCATCTAACGGCGAGAATGGACTGAAAAGAAAAAAAAAAAAAAATCTAACTCCACACCCCTGTGAAAAAGTTCTCCTTATGCGTTACGCAAAACGTCCGAATTGCGCTTCCGGCCGTTTTGTTGTTGTTGTAGTTGTACATAAGCGCTTCTTGGATAAACGCGCCTCCCGACCACACCAAAGAGAAAACTCAAATAGTTCACTTTAAAGGATGTGTAGCGCTCACTACCGCAATACAGGGTCAGGGACTGACAAAGCGTTACACTCAAGCGCTCCCATTTCCCTAGTCATTCGATAGCTGCAGGTGTGTGGCTGATATTTAAAGCCACTTTTGAAAGGAGAAAGAGGAACTGTACAAGTGAAATTCAGGCTTCCTTTCAGCGCGCGGGCTTGAAAAGGCGCCATGATTCATCTTTACTAACAGCTCACACACACGACATTAGGATTCGTTCCTGGTTTTCTTTCTTCTTTCCCAGTACAAGCTTCCTTAACACACTGGCGTACCTGCATTCGGGTTTTCAGTGAGCGCAGCTTTGGGTTTAAACCTTCCTTTTTGGAAGCAAAAACATTCTGTAGGCTGGAGATAAATTTACAGAACATGGCCGCAACTGTCGGGTGCACTTATATTTAAGAGTACGGTGGGAGAAAGAGATTACCAAGTGCCTGTTGGTTAGTTGTTTATTATTAATAAACAACAGTGATATAACACGTATGGCCTTTATCTAAAAGGTCTCAAAGACACTCCGAAAGTGTTCAGAGGTATGTTTGGCGGTGCTCAAATATACCTGTAGTTCCACGAACAGCCACAGCGTGTCGCTAGAATCCCGTTTTTAGCGAGGAAAAAGAAACACGCGGTAATGAGTGTGGAGTCTAGCCGTTGGTTAAAAATAATAATAATAATTAATTAATCATCGCCTCCCCAACTCAGATCGTTAAATCGCAACTCTCTAAGAGATCTATTAGTAGTGTAATTCAAACAGACTTAATGAATTGTACCTCATGCTGATTAAAATGATTGTAATGTTAGTATTGTGACCAAATACTTTTGCCGTTGTGTTAGGAACTATAGAGCCACTTGGAAGCCAGTACAGTAATCACTATATGGCCATTCATTTTGCACCAATGAAAATTTAAGATAGGGAGCATTGTGGTGTACTGGATAGTGTTGCCCCCTCACAAGGGGAGATATGGCTGATTTTTCCTTCCAGCTGCTCTCAGACTCCACAGTGAACAACAGCAGTAGACTACACACATGTGCAAACACACACGTGCACACATAGAGGACTGATAAATCACAATCTGCAGTGGCTTAAACTAGACCGTGCAATGTTCAGCATTCCATTTCTGCTACTATTAAGCATGAAATTTCATTTGGCAAAAATGCCATTTGTGCTGCTACTAGGCATATATTTATATCTACACTTATATAAGTCTTTTGTACAGTTTTTTTTATCTTGTATAGTATTATTGCTATAGATTATAAGTTATGCTGCACCTATTTCTCTTGCACTGTCCACTTTGCTGCTGTAAAAATGCAAACTTCAAAACTGCTGGATTAATAAAGGCTATCGTATCTTATCTTAGTTCAGTCCTGAGCTCGGGTTATTGTCCGTATGGAGTTTCCCCATATATGCATGGGTTTCCTCTGGGTTCTCCAGTTTCCTCGACCTCCCACCTCCCATAACAGGGTGTGTGCATGGTGCCTTGCTATGTATTTCTGTCTCACACCAAATGTTCCTGGGATAGGCTCCGGATCAATTACAACAGGATTAAGCAGTTACTGATAAGATAATAAAATTTTCTGAAAAGGCATCTTTGTTCTAGGCCACGTCTAAAAATCTGGACGCACCACTGAACTGAAGATTCAAAAGCGCACTTTATTTACATTCTTTAAAAATCTCTATACTTATCAGCAGACTGTTGGAGCTGTAGCCAAAACAGTGTTCACAATGTTTACACACACACAATTAAAATGATTGACAGCGGGTGATAACATATAGGCACTTCTTTTTTTTAGCCCTTTTCTTAAGTATCCTAATGAGAAATGAGATCTATTAGTACAATTATGGCCTGACACAAGCTAATCAAATGACACATTCCATGTGTCTGTTCACCTCTGCCCTTTTTTTTTTTAAATTTTTTTTTTTGCCACAAATTCCTCATCTTGTTCCTCATGTAAATTTTTGTGCAGCTTCATTTATTAGGCTGCTGCAAAAGTTTGTGGCCTCATAGAACAAACTTTATTCGTGACTTTTGTAATAATATTCAAAGTTAGTCTTCAGTATAATTGCAAAGTAAAGTCATTTTTGCAACATGTGGCCTTACGTTGTCATGATGGAGGATGATTTTCTTTTGTGAATGGCCGCTGTATGACCTAAGATTTATTTAAATCTAACCTCAGGTGTAAAAAACATGCAACAGATTCCACCATGCCATTATTATTAAACAGAAATTATGCCAAAAGCTCAAAATATATGAAGCCATGTGTAAAAACTAAGTACACCCCATGATTCAATCTCTTGTAGAACCACCTTTAGTAGCAATAACTTGAAATAAAACTTGTCTGTATGACTTTATCAGTCTCAGTCTTGTGGAGGAATTTTGGCCTACTCTTCTTTACAACATTGCTTCAGTTCATTGAGTATTTGTATACACAGGTATTCGTCTATGCACAGCTCTATTAAAGTCCTGCCACAGCACTTCAGTCAGGTTGAGGTCTGGACTTTGCTTGGCCATTGCAACACCTTAATTCTTTTCTTTTTCAGCCCTTCTGTTGTAGATTTGCTGGTGTGTTTGGGATCATTGTCCTGTTGCATGAGCCAATTTTAGACCCTGGTTAGGACCAGATGATTTTTATTATACCCTGATACATAAAACCCTACTGAAAGAGAGTGCACTTTTTCCAGTGACTGTAGTACATTTCTCCAGTATCGAGCAGATCGTATTAAAGGTATAATTGGTCTGTAATGCGGGTGTTAAGCAGTTGAGTGATATGTCTCTCTGAAAGTGCATATGGAACCCACCTACCAACTGCCAGAAGCTTTCCCATTGCCTTCAGATGACATAGAACAGTAGAATGATCGATATTCATACGTCTTGCCAGCTCTCAACTCAACCGTGTTGCATCCAAGTCCAACAGTTTCAACAGTTTCTCATCTTCCATTTCCTTTGATCTGCCAGTTCTTGGCTTATCATCTAGCTTGAATTCACATTTCTGAAACGGTGAACCAGTTTTTGATGCCAATTGCAGTGATTGCAGCTTTACCATAAACTTTGCAAGTTTCGTTTCTTCATTCAGTTCAGTTTTTTCCACTATTGTATAAGAATAGAAGGCAATGATGAATATGAATCATAAACTACCTAAATGTGCTTTTAGCGAGAAATTTTATAAATAATTAAAGATACTGACTTAGCCACAAACCTAACACCCTAATACATATTCACAGTATGAGTAAAGACCTCATATTGCTTTAGTGGAGTTCATGGGAAGATGGATTGGCCACACCAATGCAGAAAAAAATACTATCATGATAATTGTCACAGTGCTTACATTTTTTTTTTTTTTTTTTTTGCTCCAGGGACAAGACACAGAAAGGCGATCCTTGGGCTGAGCTATTGTTTCAGTGATCCACTGTTGCAGTGTTTCATGGGATACATTAGAGGTCACCGCTTTTTATGAGCCACTGTTTATAGTAAATGATATTGCATAGCTTTATTAATTCTGGCAAATTCTTATATATTATATATTAATTCTCATAAGTGTTCAGGTACAGCATCTGAAGGAAATTAAGAAAATGTAAAGAAATCCAACCATAACTTGAATACTCATACTGTACACAAATACACATAGTATGAAGGTGGATCAGTGACGGATGTCTTGTCACACGAGAACAGCGGCAATTATGTGGAAAACGTTATGTTGACTAGGATACAAATTGAGCTTCATATAGACTCAGACACAGTAATCATGGTTGGACAGTAACATCGTTTGTGTGTAGAAGTGAGGAGGGGGTCGTGGGAAAGCAACTGAGAATGTCTTGTGTGTTAAATGTTCAAGTCACACAGAGAATTTGAGATCAACACCTGCCATGCTCTCAAAAGTTTCTACTCTAAATCACTTGAAAAATTCTCATTCTACAATGTGAGAAAATATACTTGCTTTAACCTGTCAAGTTTAAAGTACTCACAGCAGAAAAGGTAAAAGTTTGAATTCATCAATGTTTGAGTAGTGAGAATTATCTTAAAATACACAGCTGATACTGGAGATGTGAGCAGGAAAGGAAAAGTATTTTAATAGTCATATTATAATCATCATTCTATTACTAATTTAAGACAAAAAAAAAAAAAAACCCCAAATATGTTCAGATGTATATAAAATAGTTGAGGTATAGGAATATATATCTAGTCTTTGGGGGTCTGCCATTGTCTCACTGTTAATGGGTTACAGTCCAGGATCAGACACATTCTCTTTAGTAATACTTCTGACCTCTGACTTCTGCAAAAAGTGAAATCCATCAAAATCATCAGTGAACATACAGAGAAAAAGATAGAGGTTCTTACCGCTTGAGAGAATGACCAGGCTCGCATTGCTGAAGTGCTGTACCTAATAAAGACAGGTCAGAAAACGCAATGCATATAATCAACAACGGAAATGTATTTAAATGGTTAAGTCAACTGTTATCTGATAAAAGTGTGTATATATAACACAGGCCTAAAATACATTCAGGGCAGGTAATCTAAAGGAACATTAAATGTTTTATTTAAATTTTTATAGGCACCACTCATTTTTTAGAGAAGTAACATAGTGTTTGGTTTCGCTGTTGTAACATGGTGTTAAGTTATAGTACGTTCAAACTAGTTAACATTTCAGTTGTCAACATTATAGTATAATTTGGACATTTGTGTCTGTGTATCCAGTCCTTTCTGAAAAAAAATAGACAAACACTCAATCACATATTTGTGTTGGCAATACACATAAATGCAGACCCACAAAAATACAGACCTCATCCTATCGAAAGCCAAGACTTGTAGGTTTTGGGCAAGTGTGTCATTTAAAAAAAATGTAAATCAGTATTTAGAGACAATTTGTCAGGATAACTAATGTAAGACATGACAATTGTTTTGTAACATTCATCTATTAAAAAAAGTGCAGAGGTGGATTTAGATCCTTATGGTTTTGTACATATACAATAAGGCCACAACCATTATAGTTACTTTAAAAGTCCTGTGCAGGTAATCATTTTGCATATATGTATATATATTGCCCTTTCCATTTCTTTGTAGCAAAAAAAACAGAAGAAAATATTTTCGAGTAATGTGTGTATTCATAGAAGTAGAGTCTCTTAGAAAGTAAAGTGAATTAGCCATTAATCTTGCCCATAATGAGAGACACTTCACCTTCTTTGACCTTGTAACAACATGATTTTCAGGCTTTAGTACTTCCTCTCTTTCTCTGAGTGGAATGCACTGTGGTGCTATTTTTGCATGACCCACATTTCTTATGGACGTTATTTCAGTGCCAGCCATGCACATTTCTATGATAGCAAGTCTGGATTTATGTGTGTTACGTTCTGTGTCCATCTGTGTTTGTGCTGCACTGTGTGCCGTCAATAACAATTCCACACAACTAACACCACTAATTATATGAGGTCTGGCCTGGAGGCTCTCAGGGGAGGGTCACTGTAAGTGGATATGCAGGCTGAAGAGATTTACAGGGTGTGCTTCAGAGGTGCAGAACAATAGCCACTCACCTGTTCATAAAAGCATTGCTGGATGCCCAGTCAGGATCCTGTAGTGGGACACAGACAAAGTGTTAACACCCACACTGTCTGAATAAGCTACACTACAGTGGGAGACTACTGGACTCCATAAAGTATTTGTATAATTTCTTTTGACCTCTAAGCTTTTAATAATGGCATTTAATGATCTAATAAAAACAGGTTGTGTTTACAGGCTGCGCTGAATAAAAGTGTAAAGGGAAGAGCTAGATGCCTCACTTTATGCAGATTTTCTAAAATTTAGCAGAGGTTTTAAAGTATAGCAGAGCAGAGATTATGAGTCTCTATAAGCTGTTTGTGAAACAAAATGTTCATGCAAGCTGAAAGAAATCAACCCTTCTAACTACTCATTAAAAGATATTTAATTTAGTTAATTTACAAAATGATTAACGGCGCAGTTTACTAAGAAAACATGAGCACATTTCAAACATAGCTCTTTTACGGCTTTGAAGAATTTTGTATATTGTTAGAGGAGCCAAAGCAAGGCATTGGAGACTTAGAGGAAACTTAAGTAGTACGAGTGGAGTTGTTGAGAATTCCCAGACAAGCCGGAGCACAGCAGAGAAGAGCGTAATGACAGAAGGGGTGAGAGACAGAGAGGACAATGGCATTACAGACAAACAGAGATTAAGAATTAAAATAATCAAGCATCAGTTGAAAAGGCCTCTCATTTATCAAGTTTTCTGAAAATGCAACACAATGTATGCAAATTAGATACCAATAATATTTATTTATTAATAACATGCTTGTATTTATAGTGAGGAACATTCTTCAAGCACAACTGATATAAATGTCATGCAAGACATCAACCTGAATGTTTTCACTGTTTTTTTCTTTTCTTTTTAATTTAAGCCCACTGTAGCACTTGTTAAATTTGACCCGATGTTTTCCAAGCTATATAAGCTACTGGACAAGTTATTTGTTGTTTACATTACTGAAACCAAATTTGCCTCTTGTTAACTTGCTTTAGCAGAAACTGCCTTTAACTTGTTAATGTAAGGTTAATCCAGAGTATAAGTGAAATAAAGACAATACAAAAAAGATTTGACATGGTACTTTTAATTATACATATCACTTAAAAAGTACAAAAGCCAAATACAAATAATCCCCAAATGCAACATAAATATTTTACAATACTTTAATACTGTTTAACCCTTGTGCTGTATCTGTTGGGCTGAGCTATGAACCTCAAATAATCTGTAGTGTGATGGGATAAATGACAAAAAAAAACAGAAGCACTGTAAAGAATCTGGTATACATATATACTCCTAATGGATAAAGATTCAACCACTCTAATGACCTGTGTTCCAGCATTAAAGGGCATGTTCTGGACAATGATCAAGTGTGGTCACTTTTCAAAAGATTATCTCCACTGACAGTATAAACAGTATACAGTCTGATACTAGGCTAATATGGTGTCTCTGCTTTTCTAACAGTAAGTGCTGTGACTGAACTATGCTGAATCAAATAGGATAGTGCAGGTTCAGTCAGTGACCTAGACCTAGACTGTTTACTGTTAAAAAATAAGACACCAGTAGAAATATGTCGACCATGTGAAATTTTCAACTATTGCTTCTGCTGTAGTAGCAAAAGTACAAAAGCAACATACATACAGTATGTGCTCTAAAAGTGACTAAAAACCTGATGTGTAAGCTTTCGACAGAAAGTTTTTTCCTCAATTTATGAACATTTTCCTTTTTCTCTCAGTTACTTTACCAGAAAACAAGTGATGCAGGAAAGTAACACAACTACAAAAAGGTTTTCATGTTACTAGACATGTTAGTACTGATTGTTTGGAATCCTAAATGTTAGCAAGGTAGATTGCCAACTAGCTAGCGCTTCAGTGGTCCCTTTTTCTAGAAATTTTCTAGAAATTTTTCAAACATCACATACAATTTGTGAGTCACAGGCTCAGCTGGGAATTTAGTTACAAATTGTCTTGAACACTTTTCCAATTAACATAGAATCTTAACCAGTAATTTTTGTTAAGTAAATTCCACCTGAGAAAGTGTTAAGGCATAGCAAAAAAATGTCCAAATACCCTGTGAATAATACACTTGAATATTCCATTAAAATCAACCAACATTTTCATTTGAGAATGTTTACAGCTGAGAAAAGCCCAGATCACTTTTTCTCTATAGACAATGCATGGCAATAAAATACTTATATTCTCATATATAGCACTATTGTCCAAAATCTAGAAAATATCATATAAAATTTGGCCTTATCATCCAACCTTACTGTAAACTATACCTTCTGAAAATTTAAAGGCAAGCATTATAAAGGCAAAAGCTGTTCAATAAATAAATAGCCCTATTTCAAAATGCAAGGATATATATTTGGAGGAAAAGAGTTTAAAAGATTAAAAAAACATTCTATCCACTAAGAGAAGACAAATCACAATAACAATAAAATAAAAACCTTGGTGAATAAAAACCAGTGGTGAGAGAAGTTGGACACAGCAAAATAACTTACATAATATTAATGAAACCAGACTAATCAACCCTAAAGAGAAATGTGACAAATTCCTTAGCCAGTCTGCTCACTGACTGACCAAATGTGTGTGGTAAGTGATGCCTATGCAAAATATCTTCATCAATACACATATCTTCATCCTTACATTTGAAATGTTATGAGATTGGGGACATCTGAACGTGTTTGATGACAAGGGTGAGTGTTAGTCACATACTGACTGTTTGGAAACACTTTTTTTTTTTTTTTTTTTTTTAAGTTTACACAGTTACAATATCCTGCATGAAGTAGACTGTGAAAATTAAAACATGTACACATTTATGCAATGCTTTTACATAATCATTCAGAGGTAGATATGTATTGCAAATGGGTAAATGTAGTTTAATATTATTAAAACACAATTCTCTATGACCAATATTTCAGCCTTTTGTTTTTTTGCAAAATAATTTCCTGCTGTGTTTCCAAACATTCATAAGAAAATTGCAGATTTTTTCTATCTTTCTATAAGGCAGTCAAGTTAAATGGTTTGAGGCAGAAAGTCAGTTAGAAAAGGAAGCAGACCTAGGGTAGGAATGAGCAGAAAGAAGAAAGGAGAAAGGGCAGGACAGCTGGACAGTGCAAGGTGACATTAATGAGTCAGTAGCTTAAGCCTGGTGATCCAACTGACCAGTACCGAGGGCTCCGCAGGGGGTCTTTTTGGAGTGGATGTCATAGCGTTTTTGGCAAAGTCCTCCTGATAAGGGATGGTGGAGTTGTTATGAAGGTCTACATTGACGAGAAACTGGCTGTTTCGCACGTGATCTACGCCTCGTACACATCGCTCTTCTGTAGATCTGTGTGAGCGCGCCACCGCAGGCACCTCCTCGGCTATAGTGGGTATGCGCTCATTGCTGAGGTATCTGTACAAGAGATCCTCACCTACACAACATGAGAAAAGATGAAGCAATGGAGAAAATCTGAGGATGTTGTAGGAAAATGGTGGAAATCACATCAATTGTGTTTAACTGCTATTTAAAATGATTCAAGTTATATATATATATATATATAGTTATCTTAGTTATACAAGTTATCATCTGGCAAGTAACTGGCCGTAACTTTAGGCTATAAAGTGAGACTGAGTTTTGCTCAAAAAGTAATTTTTTCATTTCAATTAAAAAAAAAAAAGTATTCTTATAATTTTTAATATATCATAAAGACAACATGGAACCAAAAGTGGCTATTTTCTTACAGGTCATTACAGTCACCTTATATTGCATAATCTCTAAAAACAACTTTTAATTTCAATCACATTTATAAACATTGATTTTTTTTTTTTTTACATTTATCGCATTTCTATTACATTTTCATGTGCATGGACTAAATCACAGACTGAAGCAGGTGGATGCTGTTGTCTTTGCACACATCATACCTTTCCTTCCTTGTGTCCAGGGCCTGGCGTAAGGGTCTGTCACATTCAGACACGTTTCTGCTGGCATGGAAAGAGGCCGTGGTTTACCTGTATTGGAGAAATACATGATGAATAAAGAAGAACTGACCAGTCCAAGAATTGGCAATATGGTGAGCTCTTTAGAAATACGAAATTACAGCCCAAAAGTAAACAATAAATGCACTGGAACTGCTTTGTTACTAACCACATGAGGAGTTTCTCTCCCTAAGCCGAGTTTGCACCACATTGGCCTCTAAAGGATAGGCAGCCAGCTTTTCATGGTCAGTAATGGTGAAGCGTCTGCGGCCTTCCTTATCCAGAAAGGAGTTGGGCGACTCGGAGCCTTTAGGTCTGCTGTTAATGTTGCTGAACGAGCTGGTCCTCACTTCCCTGTGGCAAAAAAAATTTCATTTACTTATTCAAAAGAAACTGAAAATACAATTAACCAGGGTGATAAATCAGGAGCGGTTTCATGTTTTTAGTTAAAAAAAGGACATGGAATGTAATATATTGCTTAAACCAAAAACAGTACGTAAGAGTTGAAAGTCACATAACAGACATATTGACAGAAGTAATGGAAAAAGATGGGAGGTAGATAAGAGGCCTTTTTTGCTCATGCTGGCTGAGTGCTGGCTTAAGTAAGCCATGGGAGACAGGAAGCAAAGCGGAAGGGAATGCAGAATAAGGTTTAATGCTTTAGTGACGAAGTGAGGGGACACTGAGGTACACTCATTAACCCACAGGAATGTGGCTAAGTCTCTTAATCTCTCTCCATCTCTTTCTCTCACCGTGGCATGTAAGGCACTGATGGAGGTGGGGGGATATACAAGTCCAAGATGGCTGGTTTCTGCTTCCTGCTGGTAGACCCAGTGCCGCTGTCAGGAGACTGGGTTTTACTGGGCGACGAGGAGCTCTATAGGACATGAGACAGTTATCAAGAGATGAGTTTATCACATCCATTCCACATTCCAACAAACAGACAAAATGTGTTCTGATTAAATGAAGACTAGTTGTACATTCAGAGAGTATTATTTTACGCTTACAGTTTCTGCGGTTCCTGAGGTGCCTTTCCCCAAATTCCTTTTCATGCACTTTCATCTGCATTCGTTTCTTAATCCTACGCTGCCTATTAGGAGGCCCCTGACTCAAACGTCGTTGTATTCGTGTCTGCAGGCACGACTCAGGGCCAAGTCCCTAATTCTGTAACTGAATGTTCTCATGACTGGGTCAAGCACAAAATCTTCTCTTCCTAGAGTTACACACAGTACTATAAGACAGGTGGTTAGAAATGGTGCATTGCCAGAATGTAGTGTTTAATGACAGGGGCAGATCCACTACAAAGAGTATTCAAATTAGAAAATGAAATGAGAGCCTAATGTGTCTGGTAAGCAGCACATAATCTTCGTGAATAATATGACGCATTGTCATCCTGACTGACAAAACCACTGAGGAAAGCAAGAAATCACCTCTCTGAATCATCATGAGTGATCTATCTGCACAACATGCACAATGCAGCCTTGCTGAAATATAATATGTACCACTTGAAATTTTGACGCCTTCATCAAAAGTGATCCTAACATGTCCAGAAAAGTCTGTGTGTAATCAGAGGCACGGTTATTTATGGAGCATACTTCAGGACTGTGATGGCTTGCTCTGATGGTGTCTCAGCGGGGTGTGGAGACACCTGAGGAGGTATATCTCACTGTCAACCAGAGTGCTGGATTATAACAGCTCTTTGTTTCCAATAAGTAATAGAGTCAGGCCTGGACAGCTCCAAAGCCTACATTTTCCTAAAAAAAATGCAGGTCTTGAATGGGATTATCTTTACATTAATCTTTAAACACACAGTTTGATGGAAAACTGAACACACCAGGATCATGTTTGGACAAAAGACAGGTGAGTCTGTTCCTGTTTAAAAGAGAATTACGTTTCTCTATACTATATAAAGCTTATGAATGGAATCACACATACAACAATGAAGTGATGGGTTTTTCAAAAAGTGCAGGGCAAAAAAATCTGCTAAGTATGGAACCTAGGGAGTACATGGAGCATTCCCACCAGTACATCTTCACAGTTGTGAGGCTTGTGGCATGTACAGAATGGTGATATCTGATCTATAGGTATTGACATCTACAGTATCCATTACTATTTACCCCACACTGTGAAATGACCCTTGTGATTGTTCTGGTTGGTAGTGGGAAATAAAGTGTTTAAACAAAGAGACAAAAATTTCAGGGAGGTTGTGTATGAGAGATAAAATACAGACAAGGAATATCTATTTCGCAGGTGTCAACACTGCTAAGTAATCCTACTAACAGATTTCAGAGTAACAGAATTTCATTACAAGAAATCTAGCACATGTTGGTAGACAGGGAGGCACATATATAATGAGGCACATATAATAAATCATATTAAATGCTTGGTGCATGTATAACAAAACATATAGTGTTTGAACTATATTTCATTGCAAGAAATTTATAATCAATCATCTGAGTGTATAAGCTTTCTATATGTTACAAAAAATGCAAATAAATGCCTGTCTGGCCTGCAGTCTGGCCCATGCCCATGTTATGTTGCTGTCTACAACTGCAGCGAAATATATTAATATCTGATTAATTCTATGTAGAATTGAACATCTGTACACAGGCAAAATAAAGGTCTTTTCAATTACATTAATGAAATGAAAGGAAATATCACACAAATTAAACAACTTATCTACTGAAATATGAACAGAAAAATTATCATCTTATATACTGAAAGAAAATAGTAAATAGTGACACGCAGCACATCCTGCACCTTTTTATTGCATGAATTGTCTGTCTTTAGATGTGAACCAAGCAACAGTAAGTCTGGGGTGAATATGTGATTTTATTTATTTTCTAACCAAAGACATCAAAATCCCTACCTGTTTCTACTGGCTCACAGATCTCTGCACATTTAACTCTACCAGAAACTACTGTTATGTGAATATCTCAAAGCAGACCAACAACATGACAAACAACAATTTGCTAGTAAAACCAGTCATGGCGAAACTGGTACACATATTTGCCACGTCATCTCAGAAGTTCCAGATATTGCCTATTATTATCTCCTCTGTGGGCCCAGCAGCTTCTCCACTGCAACCACATGCATAAACCTGTTTCTTTCCATGTGCTTTTCTACACGTTTCTGATATTCCTGCTATTCCCATTCAAATGATCTTATATACAGATTAACAATTTATGTAACAGTTTGCAAGTAAACAATTGGATGGAAAATAAAGTAAGAGACGGAGTGTTGATGACTGAGAAAGACTGACTTGTGCCTGTGGTGGTTTCCACCGCATGTTTTTAAGTGGTGCAGGTGTGAAGCCAGATGTGCCTGCTGGCCTCTTCTTCAGCAGCAGCACCACTCCTTTAGGGTCCTCCCTTAGCTTAGCCACCAGGTTCTTCAGCTGCCAGCCCACCTGCAAAAATAAGCACACACAAACACACAAGATCTTACAGCCATGCCTAAAAGCCTGGAAGCATCAAGGTGGATGTTTGGCAAATTGAAGCTGCATAAGGGGTGGTGAGAGCAGAGAGAGACCCTTACCACAGTCTGCTGGTTCACTTGAATCACCTCATCACCTGCATGGATCTTGCGAGACAAGTCTGCTGGAGACTAGTAAAATAAAATTTGAGCAAAAGAATAAAATATCAGAATCTGATACACAGATGCACTCACAAACATCTACAAAGTGCTGTTAAAAACATGCAGACCGTTTAAGTTAAGGAATGTGTGTTTCAGGCTGGGAGAAATTGTTGGAGGCTTTCATGACTGAATTCTGACAAACTGGCAAAGAATTCAGAAAAGTTTTCTCAACTGTAAGAAACCACAAGTACATTACACCAAAATAGCATAGTAATGTTATGTTATTTAAATATTATGTTGTTTAAAGAGCCCATCTAACAAAAGTGGTCAGTCTGCACAAGGCCAAATACACACTATACAAAAAAATCTAAGAATCTCTGACCCTTTCACACTACACAACTTGAGTCACTCGCAATCAGATGTTTGTCATTGTAGAGATGTGTGCACTACACAGTCACTCCCAGATAAAGTGCTCGCTTTACATGATCTTTCACCTGGAGAGATCCCTGCCAAAGCATGGCAAGGCAAAGCATGCCTGATCCCCAAATCCTACTTTCCCACGAACATAAACTGTCCATCATGTGAAAATTTTGTGAAAAAAAGGAAATATTGCTTGGGGAGATGTAGGCAGAGTATTGAAAAGATGTGTGAAAAGACATTTGAAAAAAAAGGGGGATATTTTTATCCCCACTGTTCCTAACTGTCATTTTGGGTATGACATGTCAAATCATTTTTAGAATCAATATTATTGTGTTTACATTTTGTCCTTGCACTTCCACAGCTGCGGCATATGACAACAGATAAATCTGATTTCCTCTTGGGCTTTCATTGGTTGTTTCTCATTGCTGTTCTTGCAACTAGTCTCAGAGAGGTTTAATCAGATTTTTGCCTCTGCGCTCACTCACAGACAAAGAAAAATATGCTACAGGGGCAGTTGCGCAGGAGCATGCAGTGAGTAATCGCAATGTGCCAAATTTAATCAGTGACTGGTAAATCAGGGAAAACATTGTGCAGTGTGCACTAGACTTTAAGATATCTAAAACCCTGTTAACCTGTTAACGTTTTGAGAATGACACAAATATTGGTTTTCAGAAAGTTTGCAGCTTCAGTTTTTATGATGGCAATTTGCATACTCCAGAATGTTATGAAGAGTGATCAGATGAATTGCAAAGTCCTTCTTTGCCATGAAAATGAACTTAATCCCAA
>JAOVYU010000002.1:12953389-12964036 GCA_025674565.1 Synodontis membranacea
AGGAATATATCTGTTGTAATATGTTGTACTTACACCTTACAGCAACTGCACTCTCATTTCTAGAACGAGAGATCTTTTCCATATCTAACAGTTGGAAGAAAAACCTTCCTCATGACAAGTCACAAACACTGACATTTTACTATCTGGCTCAAAACACTTATTTATGGTTCCTTCCTAACAGGCTTCTGAAAAGTGCTTTGGGGCCAAAAAAATAAATCAGTCTTGACTTGTTAGACTTAAAAATGAGCAAATGCTAATTTTAAAAATGAGCAAATGAGAAAATGCTAAGTGTTTTACAAACATAAAAGGGGGAAAAAAACAGAGATGACAGCAAGCAAAAGCTAAAGTTACCGATGTACTGTACATCAGTTTAATTTCATTTCCCTCGAAAGTGAGAGGGGAAGAGAAGACTGGCACCTGATTTGTGTGGAATACTGTATGTGCATACAGAATTGCATATAACTTGTTTTTTTTGTTTGTTTTTTTTGGAAAAGATGAAAATCAGTATCATTCGTTTTCATGTCTTCATACCCATCATGTTTGGTACATTGTACTCTGATGGAATTCTTCCTTTTTATTTCTATGACTGAGACATACCACATTCTACTTGTGTAAGTGGTATAGGATTGACAACAGTGTCCCAGTTATTTGTGTGATATTGTAGTGACAGAACACTGACGCTTGTAAACATGTTGGTGATGCAAAATCCTACGATCTGCAACACAGTGTGTGACATTTACATTTTTTTTAAGGCATTTAGCAGACGCTTTTATCCAGAGCGACGTACAAGGTGCCTTGTAGTTAAGAACATTTCCACACTAATAAAACTATGCTTAAGTGCCAATACCGATAACTATATGACAACTATATATGTACGGACAGTCACAGATAGCATATGAAATGCTCATTTATCCAGATGGTTTATGGGCCTCGGGCAATTTTCCTTACATTTTGTTCCAAACTAGGGTTGGGCATTTTAGTTGAAAAAAAATTTCCAAATCATTATTCAAATAATAATAATAGCACATGAAAAATGACATGCGAGTCATAAAAAGCCTTTACCTGTGTGTGTTTGTTTGCACACATTTCTACTTTGTGGTGTAAAGCACATTGACAACACACTACAGCTGGTGCATAATATCACATTCCACATTTTCGCTTAATTTTATCTCACATCCTGTCCTGATGGTAAATAATTCTTGTGCTTACTAGTAAATTATACTCAAAAATGTTTAATTTACTTTTTAAAGTTTATGGCCTATTAAGAGTTATTTAGTTGCTATAATGTTCCTCAAATTTTTTTCCCTAATTCTTTTTCCCTCAATGTTTTTTTTTTTTTTTTTAATAAATGACCAATAGTGTACATGAGAAATAAGGACCATCTTAAAATATATGAACTTTAACTGTGGGTAAGTGTTATTATATCCAGTACTTCAGTACTGACCAGAGCACATAGCAAGTCCACTGCTTCCAGAACCAGCTCCTGGTGACCAATGCGAGCCACCCCGAGCTCTTCCAGATCCTGGTGAGAGATCTTCAGCAGCTGCTCTCCACTGATCTTCTCTCTCTCAAAGTTGGCAACATATTGCTGGAGACTGTCATCAAGACCTGGACAATGTAGAATAAGAGAAAACAGCGTGAATGCAATGTGGCAAAACGTTCAAGAGACACTTTCAAATCCAGCTACACCAAGCAAGAAAGTACAAAGTCCATATTATTACCATGGAGCTGAGAACATAACCTTTCTAATCATGGTCAAGGCATTTTAGGTGTAAATACATATAAAAGCTTATATTATATTATATTTTTATATATATTTTTATATATATGCGCATCATTTCATCACTGTGCATAAATGAGTAGCCGATTCCAGCTTTTCTATAGAAACACAAGTTCCTGTGTTTGTTTTACGCTTTGCAGTCGCTCAGAGAGAACAGGTGTGAGATGGATCTCCCAGATAAAGCCATTGCAAACACCACACAAGTTCTAACTGCCTGTATGTGTGCATGTGTGTGGGCTGATTAAACAATATGTAACTTTTTATTTGATAGAGAACGGTCAGCTGTAATTGTCATGATGCACAGTTTAATGCTAATAGACATCACCTAAAAAAAGGAACATTAACAACATTACAACTATACAGGATTCTGTGAGTTCTCTTCCAGTCACTGTAAAATTAGGGAACTTTTCTATAATTACACATCTGAGGAAGTTGTGTTTCACCAGTTTAACTCCAATACCTGAAACCGAAGCAACAAGTGTAGATGATGCCTTCACAGAATTTAAATGAACATGCTCAATGAAACCGAGCTGTTTAACTTGCACAGGAACTTGTATTCGGTTCCAAAACCAATCAGCTGCCTGTGCAACAACACACTCCTGCGCCAAGCGACATACACAACGCAGCCCACTTACTGATCTGTTCCACCAGTGTGTCAGTGAAGGATGGCTCTATGGGGTAATGGGGGAGGGGTGTGCCCCAGTCAAAGGCAGTACAGAGAAGGCCAGCTGCAGAGCACTGGCCCCATGCCCTGCTAGTGCTCAATGGCTTGTCAGCCCAGACACAACAACACAGCACATCATTCAACACCACATCCAACTCAGTTCAGCTTTGGAAATGCAACACAAAGCACCTTCCTAACTGACATATATTGGAAACCTTAAATTATTTCATATACCTTGCAGTGCGATATTCTTCTATTTCAATTTACATTTAAATTTTCTATGAGTGTGTTCATTTCTACAACATTTAAAAATACTTAGTATTAAATAACAGCAAGTCCGGAGCAAAACAGGAGCTCCAACGTGAGCCTCAATCCGTTCAGAGTTGAACTTAAACTTCATTAGGATAAGGCGTATTTTATTTCAAAGTTCAGCCAGATGTGTGAGAGTGCAGCACGGGGTGAATGAACACAGCTTAGCACAAACAGTTCATCTTACTGACTGAGACAAGCTGTGCAAACTGGAAGGCACAGAACAGAAAATGAAAAGTGTCCTTTCAAAATCAGATTTTGCTAAAAAGGTATTTCCTTGAGATCTTTTCAGAGCCTGCTGATCGGAGGAAGAGGAGAGAGGAGCTGGAATGTGCTAAAGTGATTACAGGGCTTGATCCAGTGCTTTTCGAGTGGTTTTCCATTATTACAGTGAGATGCCGCATCACAACGCTAGAACTAACAGTGCTCACGAGGCTTTCTAATGAAAGATATTCACTACCACTCAACTGACTCTGCATTATTTGACACTGGCCAGGGAAAAAAAAGCATATCTTCGATCACAAACAAAATCAAGACTCTTTTTGCAGCTATTAAAGGATTCCCACATTCCTTCTCCCTTAAATAATCTGGAATTAAGGATCAGTTTTCTAACTGGCACATTTTCAAGATCTAGAGATCAAAATGCAAACCATATATGCATCCTTTCCACTTATTTGACCCACTACGTGGAAAAAAAGAAAACAGAATAACTGTGTGAATTTAGTGAGAATAATAGGAAGGCTAACTCCTCAGGTCAAAACACTTATGAAACTGTGACTCTTCCACCATAAACACAGAGAGAGAGAGAGAGAGAGAGAGAGAGGGAGAGAGTGTATGTGTGTGCGATTACAATTGTGAGGTGAACACAATAATGAAAGATAGAATTTCAGTGTAGTGTGAAGTGAACAAAAGGGACAAGTGAAGCATCTTTAAAAGAGAAACAGCCAGAAGCATTTCACTGCAGTTGTCCAAATAAGGAATAAAACACCTCAGGGCATACTGTTATAGGTAAATAATCAACGACAGGGTGGTTCATAATGCCGTTTTTACCCTAGAGTTGCTTATTTTCCTATAACAGTATGCCCTGAAGTGTTCGATTACTCTTATTACATGGAAATTTGCTAATGCTAACATTTTTTTTTTTTAACACATTGTTCATTAAAGAACGGTACAGTGTACTTTTTATCCACTTATAATTATATTTAATGTAGTGGAGCATCCACAATACCTGTCAGTTCATGTTATCACTTACAGCTATAAACGGTTGATACCTCACCAACCTTTTATTTGTCTCTCTTCTAGTTAATAACAAAAACCCAGCTTTTCCTCTGTATTGTACTGAAAATGTTTCTAAACATTAACATGCTGTCATTTGTCTACTTGCACGGAAGTGGCGTCTGACGGTGGTTTTGGAGACTTGGTAATTCACCAACAGTAATCCTTTGGGATTTTTTGACTCTCTTACCCTTCTCTGCACTATACATTGACGTGAAATACTACTGCATCCTCTAGTGCAAGTTTGTGCACTTTCTAATGAAGGTCAACACACTTCTTCATTTTGTCTGTGTGTTTTCTTGTCTTTCCCATGCTGATTGATGACTAAGAGAATTTTGCCTCTGTGTCACCTCATACAGTGGTACCTCTGGTCACGACCATGATCCGTTCCAAAACTCTGGTCGCAGCCTGATTAGGTCGCGACCTGTACGTAATTTCCCCAAAAGACTGTATGTAAATACGATTAATCTGTTCCAGACCGTACAAACTGTATGTAAATTTTATTCTTTTTTTAAAAGATTTTTAAGCTAAAAAATAGTTAATTATGCCGTAAAATGCAGAGTGTAATAGTAAATTAAATGTAAAAACACTGAATAACACTGAGAAAAACTTGAACTGAGAAAAATAACACTGCAAGAGTTCGTGCAAGACCAAGTTTGTGCTAGACCCTTATGAACCACTCGCTATAAACACTTTTTTTTTTAGCACAGGGAAAAAATGGACGTTTGATAAATCCTTACTTTATACAAAAACTAACCCTAAACAACCAAGAAAACTAAACTTGCACGAGTCGAGTTCTGCCATGAACGAAGTGAGGAGAAAGCTGGGTGGAAAGGAGATTACAGTTTTGAGGAAGAGTCCGGCTCTTTGACGGAGGGATGCTCTCCTTCAGGTGTTTTCTCTCTTATTTTCTCTTCAGTTATATTGTATTCACAACAATTTTAATGGTGCCAATTGTGGCATGTTTTTTTTTAAACAATTGAGGGATCTATTAACGTTTGGATTTAACTTTTTTTTCAGAGTGAGATGAAGCTACTTCCCCAAAAGCTGAATTTTTTTCTAACCCATTACTAATCTTTAAGAGGGGTGGCTATAATTGTGTAAAGCAGGGACACATACATCATCACATCAAATGAGACACGTCTGGGCTCGTTTCCAAACCATTTATTTGATTTTCAAGTTGTATTTTACTAATCGTGCCTACTGAGTCACCGCATGATAACCCCCAGAGAAACTCCTCCTACTTTCACGTGCACACTGATGCAATGAGAAACTGACACGCACAGTTGAAGCCATGATACGGATAGTTCTAGGTCATTGTTATGCGATTTATGGTGATCTGCACTGTTCGATGCAGAAGCGCTACTAAATCAGCTAAGTACAGTTTTTCTTTTTTTACCCATCCCAGAAAGAGTTTCATGTGCTAAATTGCAAACTCTACACCATTTAGTGCAAGATATCGTGTGACCTTAACATCTGTTCCAACAGGAAGCAGCACAAACCTCTCTCTACCACTACCCCCACCCGACCCTTGTACTATCTGGAATTAACACCCTCTAGCCCTCTCCAATCTGCTGGAGTCCCTTCTTGTAGCCGGGCTCTCAACCGTAGACAGGCCCTGTAAAAAAAAAAAGGAAGAGCTGGCTTTGGTTCTCAGAGATTTGATTACACGAGAAAGAAAGCCTTCCACCTCTCACAGAATGAACAGCCTCCCAGTGGGAGTCTGAACCTATCTGACCTCCCTTTACACACACACACACACACACACACACACACACACACACACACACACACACCTCCCTCCTCTGCTGGCTATGCCCTCCATGGGAGAAGAGTGGAAAACACATTGTGTACAATAGTGGCTGCCACTGTTTCTCTCTCTTTTTTTATTTAGACTTTCAGGCAAACCTATGAGGACTGCAGGAATGTCCATTGTTCGCCTGAGATGTCCTGTTGTGGGAATTCCAGATTTCTACAATGGCATTCCCTCGGTACTTAACAAGCCTTGTAAAGGCTGTAATGGCAAAAAAAAAAAAAAAAGCCAAAATGTGTTAAGCTTTAAAAGCTAATGCATGATTTCACAAATTAAAAGCAAACTCTTATGTAAGAAGTACAGTTACACAAGGACAAACCCGATTTTTATCCCTTCCATAAGAAATTTATGATATACTATGACATGAGGTAATTTATTTATCAAAAGATGGCAAGTTTAGCAAGTTGAGCAACAATATTTCTAATCATGTAATTTACTAATGAGAAGCATGAGAGAGAGAGAGAGAGAGAGAGAGAGAGAGAGAGAGAGAGAGAGAGAGGACAAGCAATAAATTACACACACAAAGAAAAAACATTAGAATAATTATTGTGAAGAACCTGTTTCTCACTCTAGGCACAAACTGACTCAATGGTACTTGGAACTGTTGAAAGCAAAAGAACAGTGGATGAATTATACCACCTTGGCGGAGCAACAGTGTAGGCAGGAAGACAGACAGGACTGGTGGCCTGAAGGTGCTCAAGCTGACCCACATGTTGCCTTGCTTGACATGTGACAGATGCTGAAGGGGGAGGAGGTGTTATTGAGCAAAAAGCGCCACAGGGAAAAGAAACTGATCTGACAGGTTTGCTACAGCTCACATGCAACTTTTGCATCAGACATGAAAGGATCAAGTCAGAGGAAGGAAGGATTAATCACGGGTCAATAAGCTGACTCAAAAACACCAGATCAGTTTTACACTGATATATTATATTGCATAATCATACATGTATAATCTGTCTTGACACTAATATAGAATTTTTGTACAAAACACTACTAATATGATATTTGGCAAGGCTATGCTTCTTTTAAAGTCGAGACACAGAATGTTTCAAGTCATGAGGTCTGCACATTGAACTTGCTTAAACATAAACACTCTTCACTCAGTATGGGGCTTTAGATCAGAAAAACTAGCCAAGATGTCGACTCACTGGAGCCTGAGCGTCTGACATTTATACAACCGCTAAAAGCTATAATAAGACTTTCTCACTATTGATAAGTTTGAACAATGCAGTAAACACAGGATCACTACACATGTGTAATCAGAGGTGGTTGGGAAATGAGGCACTCCCTAACCTACCGCTCCGACTCTCGACTGCGCCACATCCACAAAAGGCAAAACCACAATTACAGAGAAGTTCCAGACTCTGAGGTGGGGACACCTAACTTGTACCACACTGGATTTAGCGTGGTGTTTACATACAACTTATAATGGTGGAATCCTTTTCTCAAGTACCATTAAAGTCCTTAATATGGCAACCACACAACCTCTAACCTCAAACACAAACACAAAGTCTGATATGGAACAGACCCGAATATACATATCTAATTGGGGGGGGGGGGGAGGCTTGTTTCAATTTCATTTTCAAAATCGTATTTAATGACACCGTTAATCAAACTATTCCAAACATGGGCTGTCAAATAAGTGCATAGACAGGATAAATGTATTTTAATCTGCTGTAATGTTTTGTGTGTTTTCCCCTGTGAGCAGTGGAAACCTGTTTTTCAACCTGACAAAGTTCTTCACAAGTCATGTGAAGAAAACAATAAGGGCATACTCACACTAGCACGTTTGCCCAAGCACGTTTGACTAGTGTAAGCACTGCGTTCCTTTGTGCTGGCTTGCTCGGAAGAGGTGGGCTCAGGCTACTGTTACTGGGCTTATTCGTTGAATGCATCAGTGTGATGCCCAAGCACAGAACTCAATCATTATGTGCACTTTTCAATTCATTCAAGAATATGTGGGTCAATAACAGGTTTGATTCTCACCTTATTCGTGAGTGGAAATTGTAGTTGGCAATTAAAGCTGCAAATTCCTCCTTCAATGTTTGCTGCCTCTGTAAAAATCTTCTTAAGTGTGCAACATAATTTACGGGAAAATCGCTGCGTTGCCTAATTGATAATTCTGTACGGCATGTGACTCCAAATAAGCTATAATGTAAAAACAGAGATGTTTTTCATGCTATCGGGCAATGTGAGAGAACATTTCTTCAACACAAAAAAGTTGCATGGTGATGATGTAAGCACACCCGGGCCTGGAAAACAATGTGAGCGCAGGCCAGTGGGGGAGTGGGGAGAGGGGACATTCACACTCGGGCACGGTACAAGGCAACCTTGCCTAGTGAGAGTATGCCCCAGTGTACACTTTTCATGAATTTTCTGAAAAAAGTAAAAAAAGAAAGGAATTTTTAATTTCTTGTTGGTTTCACCATTGGGAATGTATGAATGGCATCAAAATTCATGCATGGTGTAACATTTGTACATTGAACAGAAGGTGCACGTTTCCTCCAGGAGATACTGTCGAATAAAACACACTAGGATTGCACAGAATAAGAGCAACGCGACTTCTGTGTTTCGCTGTAGAAATAATAAACATACAATAACACAGACAAAATGTTCTTTTGAAACACAGTTACTTTGTGCGATTAATTTTAAACCAGGTGTATTCTCACTGACTTAATTTCTGTACAAGTGGCCTGTAGCACGTTCAGTGTTGCTGTACAATTTTTAACATCAAATTTAAAACTTTTTAAAGACCTTTTAAAGAAAAAAAATCCATTTTTGCTACAACAAAAATTCAACCATTACTGTTTTTATTTATACACATGCCTACACATGTCTGTGAGTGTTTGCGCGTGTGTGTGTGCGTATGTATGCACGAGGGAAAACAAGACGTGTGCATACGGAATGTGAAAAAATAAAATAGTAAAAATAATTTATTTCTCTCATAAAAAAAGACTTCTTTTTAAGGCCAGCATTTACCAGGCGAAATGAAAATGAGAGTGGTACGGGCTGCCTGAGCTCATGCAGTTCTCGTGGCAATGATAAACAAGGCATGCAGTCTCACAGGCCATATGCGAGGCTAGCAAGGAGAACAAACACACTATGCCATACCATAGACAGATGTATAAATTGGAATGCTCTGCAGAACATCTTTATTAATTACATATTGGGAGTATGCAGGATGTTGTGTGGTTTCAGATGGAATGGTGTTGGTTATCACTAGACCGTACTGAGGCTTTGTGCCCTTAGTTTAACCCTTTTAAACTGACTTGTCCTATTCTGAGTAGATGCACACAAATTCATTACACTGGGCTCATTAAAACAGTAACGAGAGTCCAAAACCACAGGACTTGCACAGAACAGAAAAACATGCAGAGCCCATTCTGAAACTCTTCCTTAAAGTCCTTACATACAGCCATTAAGAGTGTGTACTGAGATAATGAACATGCTTTAACGATAAATATAAGAGAGGAATCAGATGCGCGTAAAATCTGAAGAGGAAGGCAGACGGAAACATCAAACCTCCAGAAACAGAGAGGCACGTTCATAAAAGAGGCATAATTAAAGAGAGTAAAAAAAAAAAAAGAAAAAATAAGAAGAGGCACAGATTAAAAATATATATCTAATGAAACAAGCGAGGAATATAAAATATTCCACTTCCTCATAATGCTGAGATGTTAAACATCTGGAGCTAAATGATACAATGGGAGCTGAAGTCATGATAAAATAAGCTATAAAGTAGACATGCTTGCCGTAGCACTGACAAAGCCGCTCTCTGTTTGGTCCCATAAGATAAAAAAAAATTGCAGCTCATAATTCAAGATAAAAGAATGAGTCGTTTTCCTAAATCCTGCATTAAATATTGTGCTTGTGCTAAATTCTATGGGAAAGTGCTCCCCTGACAAAGCTTTACTATCTTCATGTAAAGACTAAACACGGTGCACACAGTGACTGACAGAGACTGAATAGTTGCAGACATGCAGTAACTTTGTCAGAAAATTTTGCTGACACCAAACCTGCATAACACAAAGCCTTGTATAAAGTAGGCCGAGTTTCCAGAGTGGCATCCAGTGGCAGGACTTCCCCCAGTGCACTGGTGTGGTTAAGACTTCTTTGTATGTGCACGTGCATTACCACCCTTCCTCTGTTTACCTACATGCAGGTGCTGGTGGAGTTCATTCTTCAGCAACCTTTAAAAAAAAATTCAGCAACAATACAGAACCAAGTCTTTCCTGTTGATTGCTGTGATGAAATGCCAAATCACGAACAAACATTCAGAACAATTCTGTAACTGAAATTTAGGTGAAATGTGGGCTTGCTTTCATATGCAGGTTTCCAGGACTTCACTGGGCTGTTGGCCATCTTTTGGATCGAGACAACATGTTCATGGACAGATTTGTGCTGTAAGATGGTATTCCAAATCACAAGAATTGACTGACGTCCAGAAATCCTAGAATAACCCATTTCTACTGAAACAGTACCAACCGGAAAGGGAAAACCCAAACTGATGGTCAATAAAGTATCCAAGACTTTTCACTCCCCATCATCAGCTTAAGAAAACTAAACAGCTGGGAGACCGATGGTGAATCATCACAGTCTATTGTTTATAACCTGCTGTAAATCATTACACTGGTAAGAATGTGATGTGAGATAATAGTTAATTGCTGTACTATTCCACAGGGAAATCCCATCTCTACCAGGTGTTTTCCATGTCTTACTGTATGTCAACCCTCGTATTTCCCTTGTGGATAACAGACTTAAATTTATGAGGAAAGATTATGATGATGATGATGATGATGATGATGA
>JAOVYU010000002.1:12973784-12986445 GCA_025674565.1 Synodontis membranacea
TATATATATGAGGTGTCTGTAATGGAATTACAACACAAGCACCCCTCATTTTACTTAATAAGGTAATGATTAGATGATCACCTGAACTAAATATAGCGATTTTTATATAGCAATTAAAATTATGAAAACCACTGCTTTATCATCACTAACCTGTTACAATAGGATCAGTTTGTATGGCAAAAATAGTGCTAGTAGTACCTTACATTTAATTAGAATGAAAAAAATATATATTTATCATGTTACAAAGAAAAGTTTTGAGTGAGAAAAAGAAGGGTTCATTTCTGGTAGAGGGATACAGTGAGTGTCAGGCTGCTTCCATCCTCAAAATTTCAAAGACAGCAGTTCATACTGCGAAAACGACTCTCCACTGACCAGGATGATTTTCACCTCCTTCGAATGTCACTAAACAACCGTAGGAAGCGATCAAGGAACCTACAAAAAGAATGGCAAATGGCAGTTGGGGTTAAGCGAACAATAAGGAAGGTTCGAAACAGGCTCCTCCGGATGGGGTTGAAATCATGCAAAGCTAGAAAAAAAGTGTTTCATCAATTAGCAGCGAAGAAGAGCCAGGCTGAGGACTAGTGTAAGGTTATGTTCTCTGATGAGTCCAATTTTTAGTTCTATTCCCATCATTTGATCATCTAATGGCTAGACAGAGACTTAGATAGGCCTACAAGCCACAGTGTTTAAGACCCACTGTGAAATCTGGTAGAGGATCAGTGATAATCTGAGAATACAGATTTTTGTTTTTTGAAGGATGCAAGAATCAAGCTGTGTACAAGGGTACCGTGGAAGAAAACTGGCTTCCTTCTCCTCTGGCAATGTTTACCTAACTCTGAGGATTGGGTTTTACAGTGCTCCATGCCACACAGCCAGGTGGATGGAGGACAACAAGATCAAGACCCTGCAATGGTAAGCCGATCTCCAGACCTGAACTCCATTGAGAACCTCTGGGATGTGTTCAAGAGGAACATGGATTGACACAAGCCATCAAACAAAGTTAAACAAAGTTTTTGCACCAGGAGAGGCACAAAATCACACAAAAGCAATGTGATGGACTGGTGGAGAGCATGCTGAGATGCATAAAAGCTGTGATTAAAATCACTATCAAAATACAAGGTCTGAATAACATTCCTTTTTATTTTTTTATTTTTACCAGTTGTCATTTTCTGCAATTAAATGCTCTAAGTGAGAATATTTTTATGTGGAATTTGGGGGAACTTTTGTCAGTAGCTTATGGAATAAAACAAAAATGTTCATATTCCTCAAACACATACTTATAAATAGTAAAACCAGAGAAGCTGATATGTTTGCAGTGGTCTTTAAATATATATAACAAAGAAATCAAATATGTTGAATATGTAATATTTCTAAGTATACTGCACTATTTTTGAGCCCCTATTTTATTGTACTGCAATAACTGGTTTATACAAAAGGTTTTAAAAAAAATCTATCTGTTTTCCATGCTGCTTATTCATTGCAGGTCACAGCAAGGCGGGAGCCAATCCTGGGTGACTTCAGGTAAGAGGTGAGTACAACCTTGACAGATTGCCAATCTACAGCAAGGCTGTTGCCAATAATAAAATTTGTAATGAAAATTGTTGCATTAAATTAAAAATGAAGGCAGAATATAAGCATTTCACTAGTGCTCTCAGACCTTTGGACACCACCCCACTGTGTATGTGTTGTGTGTGTAACAACAATGTATCACTTTATCTGTTAAGAGATTTAGGAACAGTTGTTTCTTTATGGCACATATATATAAGGCTTTAAAAAAAGAGCACACGTGATCTTGAGCAGCCTTGAGCCACTTAAAAAAAAAACAATATGCTTTTGGAATGTATTTTGAGGCACATACAACTTCAACAGTAATATACTCGATTTGATTAAAAACATTAAGTTGTTTAAATGTAATGTAAATGATACAAGTAAAAATCAACTTAACATATATTCTTTCCAATGTCTTAGAACAGTAATATTTATAACAGATTGAAAAAAAATTCTCACAGTTCACCATTCAAAGCTTACAAATATACTGATCATAGTGATATTAAAATAATCTCAGTAACCATATTTGGTCCTGTGGTACAATATACAGTTATAAATCAATACACAAAAATACAGAAGTCATCCTAGATGAACCTAATTCTAACACCATGGTCTCTAGAACATTAATTTATGTGGTGTTTTGTGGTAAAGAGACTTCATAGTGGCTTCCTTGGTTAGGCGTAAGATAAAGGAATGTTAGGGCGTTGCTGTAAGTGGATTCTGGGTTTTCATGTTGAGGTATTCGAGCACAAAGACCTGCAAAATCTTGTTCAGGTTCTGGATCGTGGTTCGATCCAAGTTCTCCTCGTTGTCATCAAAGGTGTGCCACACAGAGGGAAAAGGGCTAGGGATAAGATGAAGGACCCGGACCCCTGTGAAAACATGGAGATAGTCAGTAGGTGTAGTTTTTTCTTGTCTTTCTTCTGAATAGAATAAAAACACGGAATTCTGCACGAAAAATCAGGCTGACATGCTTATAATGATCTGCATTCCTCTATAATGTAATTTCTACAGCAGAAACTAACAATATGATTTTACCTCTGCTAAGGAAGGGCATGTGGTCATCCTGCACAGGACCCACAGGCATGCCAGGCCAGAAGTACTGCACTTCGTTTGGATGATCCTCCAGCTGGCCCAGTGCATGCAGGCGTCGCTCTGAAAACAAGCACACAGTAACAAAATAGTTGCTGTCAATACTGAACACCCAGTAATCTTAAAATACTAAACATACATAAAAGACTCAGCCATGAAGAACATACTGTATAAACATTTCATCCAAGCAGAATAACTTAAAGAATTATGCTACAATCAAGGGCAATGATTATAAAATGTTCTAATGGAAGCAGAACACACTGAAACATGATGGTAAATATTATGCAATACTGAGTTCAAGAAAAGCATACTACAGTCGACCCTCGCCACTTCACGGTTCGCATTTCGCGGCTTCACTCTATCGACGTCTTTTTCAAATACAGTATATTCATTAAAAAGTTGATCGAGACAGTGAAAATGCGGGTTGCGCTCGGTTGTCTTGAGTCAATGATTTTTATTTTTTATTTTTTATTAACTTTTTTCCAAAAAATTGGGTGTTATTTTATGTCTAGAGGGCTCTAATAATGTTAAAGACTGTATTTGGAAGGTCGTAAACAGGTTTTCTATGCTCTAACTACACGGAAATACTACTTAGTGGAAATTCACTTATTGCGGTAGGGTCTGGAACGGATTAACCGCGATAAACTAGAGTTTACTGTTATGTCATAAACATGAATAAGAGCTTCAATAAGTAAAAGTCTGAAAAGTACTACTCTTAGCCTCAGACACTCTGCCCATGTGCCTTTCAATGTTGAAGGTTGCAATCTGATTGGCTCGGTGTACTTACATGTACACATGTTACACTTACGCATTTCTGTGCACTGGTTACTAATGTGAATGCAAACTCCATGACACAAAGTGTTTTTTGGAGAACGATTGAAAAAAAAAAAAAAAAAAAGTCACAGTTTTGAAGAATCTAGTTTTTAAAAGTTTGTTTGATGAAGTGAGAAAATTATGCATGCCTGCCAGCTGGCTATGTGAAAAGTTTTGTGATTTGTCATCTGCCATCTGCCAATATCAAAAAATAGCCATTCTCTGTCAAAGTAGGGGGCTCTTGGTCACAAGAAATGTACCAGACACTCATGAATGCTAGAGGTCTATCTTGTAAGACTAGATAACAACCTGAAACCATAATATGCATTTAAATGAAAAGATGCAATATCTGACATTCATTTAGGTTTGCATATTTTATGTATATATAAAACAGAGAGCAACAACAGAATTAAAATGGAATAAAAGAAGCTCACCAATATTTTGGAGCTTGGAGAGCCATCTGGCAGTGTTGGAGATCTGATTGCCGAAACGAGGCATGGGACCACCGATCAAGTCCAACAGAACAAAAAGATCCTGTTTAAAAAAGGAAAGAGTAGGTGGATAGAAAGGAAGAACAAAAGAAGCAAAGGCAAAGACAGACTTCATGAGTCATGACAGGAAAAAAAAAAACTGTCTTGAAATAGTGCTGGTATGTATCTCTTTTAAGATAAGCTTTCAAAGGCTCGATGTTTGAGAGCAGACATGATGTCATGTTCTCTCCACTACTGACAGCACTGCCTGATGGGAAGACTCAATATCAAGGCCTGATGAGAAGTTCAGACAGCATCTGTATTCTCAATAAGTCTGTTAGGTCTTATGCTCTATTTGCGATTTATAGCACATGGATCACTAATCATTAACATACATAGTGTAGCACCACACTGCAACAATTTAACGTTTGTATACAAGTTTAGATCGAGTGCTACTGTGGATAAACTTACAATGCCATCTAGTTGGTTGGTGTCTATGGCTCCCAAAGGGTGTGCTGTGTTCTCCATTTTGGTTGCCAGATGCCGGGAACCATACAGAGAGTCAGTAGAGGTCCACTGATACAGAGCCTCCTCTCCGTCAAAGAAGATCAGCTGCAGAGTCAGGTCTGGCTCTGCGTCCTGAGAGAACCAAAGAGGCCACAATATACACACACTGCCATCCAGTGGTGAATAACGTATATATACACATTTACTTGCATTCAAATTGCATGTTTATAATTGGATCCTGTTACTTGGAATGCATGTATGTATGTAATACTACCCCATTGACAAACTATAATGGGTATGTACAACACTATAGCCTCTACATCGGAAATTGCTCAACTCCGTCACCTTTATTTTCTGTTTTCTGTCTTCGTTCTCCTCCTTTCCCTGATGACACATCTTATTGCTTACCCACTCCCAGTCTGACAATTATATAAAGACTCCTTGAAAAACAGGTTCTTGCGAAATACCAGATTTAAGTGTTGAATCTAAGCAGTCCTTGATATGGAACAGTTCATCGAAAATGCTGCAAATATGTACACTACCACAACTCCTGTGTGTATGATTCCTTACCTTGAGAGTCTTTAGCTCCTTATCAAGTGCCCTGGCCATCTCTAACAGCATGGAGCAGGGCACAGCTGAGTCAGTGGCTCCCAGAAACTCCCGCCCATGCCATTGAGGCGGGAAATACTTTGAGTCATAGTGACAAGACAGCACTAGGCGCCGCTTAGCGCCAGGGTTGAGAGTGGCGATAATGTTAGTGAAAGGCATGTGGCCATAAGGCGTCCAGTTCAGGAACTGATCCTCAGTCACCTCCCAGCCTGCCTTCAGTGAGCTCAGGGTAGATTTTATTTGCTGGGGATGAGAAAGCAAGAAACATGCAAATGAGATCAAGTAACTTGCTCCAGTAAATAAAAGAATATATGGACAGATATACTACACGCAGACCTGCTGCACTGCTTGGCTTCCAGGAGAGCCAGGATATCGCACCACCAGCATGGGTTTCAGGTCATTCTTCCACATGCGGTCAATGTCTGTCTGAGCCAGAACACTTTTCAGATCTTCGGAACTCAGAGTGCTCGCCTTGTGGTACAGCTAGAGAGAGAGAGAGAGAGAGAGAGAGAGAGAGAGAGAGAGAGAGAATATCTTAGCCATTATATTAGGCCAGTATCATCATAATCTTATTTTGGTTAAATAAATAATGCTAATGATCTGATCTTCAAGTTTCCTACAATTGCATATATCTTTATGTTAACAATATTGGGAACGGTCATTAAACATGCATATCTGCCTGCCACAAACCGATAGTAGCGAACAACACTGAGAATAAATCTGACATAACAAATCCCTTACACTAAAAAATCAGCCCCAAAGACCATTTTTTGGAAATATCAATAGGGCAAGGGGCAAATCACTGAAAGCTGAATTTAAATATATATCTTTAAATATCAGTATTCTATTTCCACATTGCACTATTTTATTGTTCATTAAGTTTAGAAATCATGGTGGATATATGAGGCCTTCTGTCACTGCATATTTACAAAAATGTCTACGTATCTCTGGAAACTATGGTATAGTACATGGAGAAAACTGCTTTTATAACCCTAAATCTGAATCAGTGGGGCAGATGGTGGCCTAGCGGTTACGGAAACGCCCTTATAATCAGAAGATTTCAGGTTCGAATCCCACGACCAGCAAGGTACCACTGAGGTACCCCGTCCCCAAGCACTGCTCCCCGGGCGCTGAAAATAGCTGCCCCCTGCTGTGTGTCACGTCACATATGGGTCTGTGCACTGTGTGCTGTGGTGTGTCAATATTGACAATTACTCACGTTCACTTCAATCTGAATGTGTTTACAGTTGCTACTGGTGTGGTTTTGGATTTTTTTTCAACACAAACCAGCAATTCTGAGTCATCTGGCTGTGCTAGTTAGTTGGAAGGCAATGTGAACGCTAAAGTGATTACAGTAGCTTCATAGTGATATTGGCAACCTTGTTAATTGAAATTGCAGTTTGACAGATTAAACACAAAGAACAGGCAATAGCTGCTGGTTAGCTAACTAACAGGTATTGAAGGACAGTAACCTTATTGCAATTATTATAGTGAAAAATAAAGCAGCGCCAGTTGAATGTCAGGTAATCAGTGACACCACAGAGCTCTAATATTGTCCATAATAATCCATCTGTAGTTGCAACCAACATATTTATGTGACATTGTGTCTTAACCACCCCTCTCTCTGAGAACTCTCTGAGAATTCCCCGCTGTTAAACATACCCACTCATTGCTGCACTGCTCATACATACCTGTATCTCATCTCACATAATCAGTCTCTGTGTATATATAATTATACCTCTCTGTCACAGTATCCCCTGCTATGTGATTTCTGCTTAATGTGTCCATACTGAATAATAAAAAAAAAAGATTGGAATAAATATGGAAAATTGAAGATTTTCTAAACCTTGTTTTTCTTGGTATAGGAAATGAAAAGTAGAATGTTACTCAGGACCAAAATCTTAAAAAAATATGTAGTTGGATTCTGACCATTTTCACTTCACAGTCTATGGTTTTCAAACAATATTAGATTATGGTGATGATTCATTTGAAGAGGACATGTTACTGAAATATGGTTTATTGAAGCCATGAATAAGTATGGTACAAAATATGCTTCAAGTGTGTCACTAAGGATAAAATGAAATACTTACTCTAATGAAAATATATATATGTTTCAAATTACCAAAGGTCACTAATCTCGGCAAAATGATAAGCCGTACTTCTTTAAAATATAATATAAACATTTTGATTCACATTTAGAGCGTTACCTTGAGGATTTCATAAATGTATTGTGTTGGGAGGTGTTGTTATATTTATGCAAAGAAAGTTTAGACAATATGGTAATTCAAAAACTGCCCAAATATATCCGAGTTCACCCTATGTAACACTAAGGCCAGTGATTCTTCACATTTGGTCTTTCGTAATGTAAGTAGTTAGTTATGAGTGGAAACTGACTCTGGTGCGGAGCAAATAAGACTTACCCTTGAACTGCATAAGCTGAAACCTTTCACTATTTAAGATTAATGCGCTTGTTGTACTGTTTACCTGATCCATACAAAAGTCCAATTTTCTTCCAGTCATTGTTAATTCTCAAATAAATAAAGAACAACTACAGTGGAATTGAGTCTAGTGATCCTGACTGGTGCATGACAGATGAAAGTTTGACTCTCAGCGACGGATAGAGTTTAATCACACATCCCACAGTAATGTGACTCACCAGATTCAAATGGCTATTTTGAATAAGCATCCACAAACATGTTATTAAATGAGCAGATGCTGCTCGAAAACGAGCAGATGCTTCTCTGTAATTTCTACTTTTACTCACGTTATAAACAATCTTTCGCTTGTTTTCTTAGTTCCATAGATAGATGCTTTAATATAAATATTAAAACACGTTAAATGGTAGCGGAGTAAATATGATCTTAAAACACTAGGACAAAAAGCTACACCTCCTCCTCCTCCTCCTTCTTCCCATTTCGGCTATTCCCAACTAGGTGTCACCACAGCGGATCTTTTTGTCCGCACGTCTGATTTGGCAGAGTTTTTACGCCAGATGCCCTTCCTGACGCAACCCTCCCCATTTATCCGGGCTTGGGACCAGCACACAGACATACACCAGAGTGTGCACCCCCTTGTGGCTGGGTCTTTGTAAAGCACCCGGCCTTCTCTGGATGTCTCCCATCCAAGTACTAACCAGGCCCGCCCCTGCTTAACTTCTGAGAACAGGCAAGATCGGGCACCCTCAGGGCACCATGGCTGTACAGGACAAAAAGCTACACCAATTTAGAATAAAGAAAAAAAACCCCAAAACAAATATCATTTTGATATCAAGTAACAGTTGTTCAACATCTTGTGCTCTAAATAAAATTATTACTCATATCATGATATAATATTCAGGCGCACACATGTCCCTGTGAATATAGCTCTTATTTGTGTTTGGACACAGAAAACAAACTTACTGAATTATAAACAGACATGGCATATGGTGTTGACACTTAACTACAGCTTTATAACAGAGCCTGTTCATTCTTGCTTGTATAGAAAATTATACACTTCAAATGCCGCGTGAGTAATTATGTGGTCTACATTAACCACACATGGCAACAGAGAATCTTTAAGCATAACATGAAAAGGGGAGCAGCATTTGGAGGTTGCTCACATTTACAGAGGCGTATCACACTATGAATCACTCCTTTAACCCTCTGGAAGCCAGCGTTGCTCAGGAGCAACATAGAATTTACATATCCATCACGGAGGAAAGAGTCTTGGCTTCCAGACAGGTAAACTTGTAAAAAATATCCTCATTTAAATGCAACTAAAATGCAATCCTACACTGAACTACAGTATACTGCCCTCCAGTCAAATGCGGCTTAGTATGGCACTGATTGGCTATAACGTTGCTCTCAATACTTTTGTTTGTTCTCAAAGTCCATTTGGTCTTCTTTTATGTTTGTGCTAAGTCAGTAAGCACAACAAGCATGTAAACAGAAAATATATGATGTAACATTTCCCTTCTTTCAGTGGAGCCAAGTGCCCTATGTTACAAAATACTACTAATATTCTAATGCAGAGTATCAGTTTAGTAGTACATACCTGAAATACTGAACAAGTATCAGATCAGATCTGGCATCTTTTCCGATCCAATACAAGCATGCGATATTGACTGATATAACACTCATCCTACACATAAGCAGGTATGGAAACTGTCTCAAAAGCAAACAATTATACATCAAAACAACAAATAAAAGAATGCCAGGCCATTTTGGTTCTAAAGAAAATGCTAGTATTGGATCAGTATCAGATACTGGCTGAACCCTAGAGATCTGATAGTTGATCATTATCAACTTTATTCAGTATGAATAAGGATTATCTGTTTAGGTTTACGTTATAATGTCCTTGCAAGCTACCGTGATACCAATCATTTAATCAGTTTTTAGGTGGCTGATAATATGGCTACTATTTGGTGAAAATGTAAACCCGTAGTCACACTATTCATGTTCAGGTTTATGTTTACTCTTTAGTTACAAGAGACTCCAATGAGTTACATAGTGCCACATTCTCCGCAAACAAAGAATAAAACCCAAATGATCCTGACGCAAGGCTGATTCACAGCGAGCCATGAATTACACCGCACCTTAAAGGTCGCAATATAATGCGAACAGATTCTAGTGGGAACTGATGGAAGACTTAAGAGAAGTCAGATCTATAAATATCGCCATGTCAGTTGCTGGATCGATGAAGAGGAGCATGCTGCCATGGCAACAAGGAAAAGGAAGACACAGCGTTCTGTGTGTTGGTGTGTAGGGACAGAAACCACTAACGTACAGTCTATTCGCACAGGATAGACACAAGACATACAGGATGGACAGACTCGGGTTATCAAGGCATTAAGCACCAGTACGTTCTGTTATCAAATAGTCAAAACTAATGCAAAGCTACATGCAGACATGGACAGATCTGTGATCAGCCATGACATCTGCTGACTAGCAGAGTTTAAGATATGTAGGCCTATATAACACAACAGCTTCACTGTGGTAGTCTATAATCTAGGATTTTTCTGTATACAGTATGCATATAAACTTGTTGCAGCAGTATACTTTAGTCATCCAGTTGGAGATCTACCATGCGCATGTGATTGATTTAGCCTACAGGCAGATGTGATCAGCAGAAATCCTCGAGTCCCACAGCCATGTACGGGTTCAGTTAGAGAACTATGCAAAACGCACATTAAGATATTGTATAAAGGCAAATAAATGTACCTTTTCTTGTGTCCAATGTATCTGAGCACGGATGTGGCCGGTAAATGTTGCAAAGATGCCGAGCAGCGCGAAGAGTCGCATGGCTGCACCGGGTCTCATAGCGCTCCTCAACTCTCCGTTATATCTGAGCGACTTCAGAGGGAGAGAGAGAGAGAGAGAGAGAGAGAGAGACAGAGGGAGAGAGAGGGGGGGGGGGCATGTGAGGGAGGGGGGGAGGGGGGGGGGGGCGGGCCAGGGGGGGGGGGGGAGGGAGGGAGGACACAGATACACGCACACGCACAGCCTGCACTGGAAAAACACGCCAAACAATTTGCCGTTATCTGACTTGCGCACTCATGTTGAGCAATCAAATCCTGCTGGAAAATCCAGCTTAGTCTGACCAACAACCAGCCGGCAAAACACAGACAGGGCAAACTGGAGTCCAGCTGGTAAATCTGGGAGATGTTGATGGTAGCACTGTCTAGCAAGGTGAATTTTAAGAAAATGGAACAACAGTAAGGAAATAATAATAATAATAATAATTAAATAAATAAATAAATAAAATAATAATAATAACGATAATGACGATGATGATGATGGCTGTTGTTGGTGTTCTTATAATAATAATAATAATAATAATAATGACGATGATGATGGTTGTTGGTGCTGTTATAATAATAATAATAATAATAATAATAATACTGATGATGATGATTATAATGATGATGATGATGATTATTATTATTATTATTATTATTATTATTTTTAGTCAAGTAATAAAGAATCTGGAAAATAATCAGCAACGATGGTCTACCATCTTGACCAGCTTTGCCTCTGTTTTGACAGCTGTTACCTGGTCAGTCCAAGCTGGATTTTTTTTTTTCTTTCAACAGAGCACTATAAAAATATTTAGAATTCCTAATTTATAAACATATGTAAAAGTTGATACATTGCCAGTCTCCATACATCTAAGAACAACACGTTCACGTTAAATGTGGAACAAACTCATTAACCCGACCTATTTTGTTTGAGTTTGCTCTACATTAGATTATTCTATTTAACATTAAACCATGTGATATGATGTAGAAAATAAGTACAATGTATATGGATTACACCCCGATACCTTCCTTACAGTAAACAGATCACAATGCTCCTTAACATGGTGAGCGCTATGTTGTTGTTGTTTTGGTGAGCGCTACAGTTATTCATTTACGTGTACAGTCGACCCTCGCCACTTCGCGCTTCGAATTTCGCGGCTTCACCCTATCGCGGTTTTTTTTCAAATACAGTATATTCATTAAAAAGTTGATTGAGACAGTGAAAATGCGCGTTGCGCTCGGTTGTCTGAGTCAATTATTTTAATTTTTTATTTTTCCAAAAAATCGGGTGTTATTTCATGTCTAGAGGGCTCTAACAATGTTAAAAACCATATTTAGAAGGCCGTAAACAGGTTTTCTATGCTCTAACTACGCGGAAATCCTACTTCGCGGAAATTCACTTATCGCGGTAGAGCCAAAATGCGATTAACCGCGATAAACGAGGGTCGACTGTATATCTTTTTGACGACGCGCATTACCTGACCTTTGATTGGTCAGTGAAAGCACGTGACCGTCATGCTCGCACACGTGTCTGGTGACGCAGTTATCCAGGAAGCGGTTGCGTTGTGTCCATGTGAATGTTAAAGAACGTCTTTCAGTTTTGTGCTTGTATCTACTTTCCGCTTGAATGAATAACATGGAAGACGATATTCTAAGTCTGAAGAAACAGCTCCTGGAAAAAGACGCGGAAATCGCTGCTTTAAGAAAGAAGCTCGAGCAGAGTCAGAAGGTGTGCGCTCGTGCTCGTGTGTCCAGTACAGAGTCTAGCATCTCACTCCTTCCTGTGTGCCAAGCGTTTCTTCCTAAAATACTGACAGAAGCCGATATTCTTTCTGTTATTTTATCAGGACAACTCTTTATTAATGGACTTACAAGACCAGGTGTCGCATCTGGCTCCTCTGCAGTGTACTTCTTTAACCAACGATGACATTATGCGGTACAGCAGGCAGCTGCTCTTACCTGAGCTGGGTGTCAGAGGTGAAAGTCTGATGAGACAGTCGTTTGAAACACTTTCTGCTTTTCCTTTGACAAAACAGGAACAAACAAATCGTCTCTTGTTTTTTTCCCCCCAGGTCAGATGAGTCTTTTAAACACGTCTGTTTTGGTGGTGGGATGTGGCGGTTTAGGCTGTCCTCTGGCCCTCTACCTGGCTGCGGCTGGAATAGGTACAGTAGGCTGCTCGTATTCACACTACAGGCAAAGTGCTTGAGTTCTCCCTAAAGTGAGACACGTTCGTCTTTTCCGTCCTCTCGTCGAATCTGACGTTTGCAGTCCAGGGGTCTCATTTATAAAACTTTGCGTAGAACTCATACTAAAAGTGTACGTACGCTCAAAAGCCGAAAATGAC